>WSYQ01001400.1:0-80137 GCA_011426435.1 Lysiphlebus fabarum
TTTAAAATTTTTAAAAAAAAAAAAAAAAATTCAAATACCTCCTTGGTTATTATATTCGCCTAATGAAAATTCAAAATTTTTTCAGAAAAAAAAAAATTCGAATACCTCTTCAATTATTATATTTGCCTAATAAAAATTCAAAATTTTTTGAAAAATAAAAAAAAATTCAAATACCTCTTTGGTCATTATATTCGCCTAATGAAAATTCAAAATTTTTATAATAAAATAATAAATTATTATGATAAATTTTAAGATGTGTCACTATCGATATCTCAAAAAATATCGATCCTAGAAAAAAAGTGTGAATCGATTTGAAATCGTTTTTTCGAGACGAAAAATTTCGATATATCTCGAAATTTATTCGATATTTTATTCGATATGTTACTATCGATATATCGAAAAATATCAATCCTAGAAAAAAAGTATTAATCGATTTGAAATCGTCTTTTTGAGACAAAAAATTTCGATATATCTCGAATTTCATTCGATATATTTTTCGATATGTTACTATCGATATATCGAAAAATATCGATCCTAGAAAAAAAGTATTAATCGATTTGAAATCGTCTTTTTGAGACGAAAAATTTCGATATATCTCGAAATTTATTCGATTTATTTTTCGATATGTTACTATCGATATATCGAAAAATATCGATCCTAGAAAAAAAGAAGTAATCGATTTGAAATTGTCTTTTTGAGACAAAAAATTTCGATATATCTCGAAATTTATTCGATTTATTTTTCGATATGTTACTATCGATATATCGAAAAATATCAATCCTAGAAAAAAAGTATTAATCGATTTGAAATCGTCTTTTTGAGACAAAAAATTTCGATATATCTCGAATTTCATTCGATATATTTTTCGATATGTTACTATCGATATATCGAAAAATATCGATCCTAGAAAAAAAGTATTAATCGATTTGAAATCGTCTTTTTGAGACGAAAAATTTCGATATATCTCGAAATTTATTCGATTTATTTTTCGATATGTTACTATCGATATATCGAAAAATATCGATCCTAGAAAAAAAGAAGTAATCGATTTGAAATTGTCTTTTTGAGACAAAAAATTTCGATATATCTCGAAATTTATTCGATTTATTTTTCGATATGTTACTATCGATATATCGAAAAATATCGATCCTAGAAAAAAAGAAGTAATCGATTTGAAATCGTCTTTTTGAGACGAAAAATTTCGATATATCTCGAAATTTATTCGATTTATTTTTCGATATGTTACTATCGATATATCGAAAAATATCGATCCTAGAAAAAAAGAAGTAATCGATTTGAAATCGTCTTTTTGAGACGAAAAATTTCGATATATCTCGAAATTTATTCGATTTATTTTTCGATATGTTACTATCGATATATCGAAAAATATCGATCCTAGAAAAAAAGTATTAATCGATTTGAAATCGTCTTTTTGAGACGAAAAATTTCGATATATCTCGAAATTTATTCGATTTATTTTTCGATATGTTACTATCGATATATCGAAAAATATCGATCCTAGAAAAAAAGTATAAATTGATTTGAAATTGTCTTTTAGAGACGAAAAATTTCGATATATCTCGAAATTTATTCGATTCATTTTTCGATATGTTACTATCGATATATCGAATAATATCGATCCTAGAAAAAAAGTATAAATTGATTTGAAATTGTCTTTTTGAATTATTATATTTGCCTAATAGAAATTCAAAAAATTTTTCAAAAAAAAAAAAATATTCAAATACCTCCTTGGTTATTATATTCGCCTAATGAAAATTCAAAATTTTTTTCAGAAAAAAAAAAATTCGAATACCTCTTCAATTATTATATTTGCCTAATAAAAATTCAAAATTTTTTCAAAAAATAAAAAAAAATTCAAATACCTCTTCGGTCATTATATTCGCCTAATGAAAATTCAAAATTTTTTCAGAGAAAAAAAAATTCGAATACCTCTTCAATTATTATATTTGCCTAATAGAAATTCAAAAAATTTAAAAAAAAAAAAAATTCAAATACCTCTTCTATTATTATATTTGCCTAATAAAAATTCAAAATTTTTTCAAAAAATAAAAAAAAATTCAAATACCTCTTTGGTCATTATATTCGCCTAATGAAAATTCAAAATTTTTTCAGAGAAAAAAAAATTCGAATACCTCTTCAATTATTATATTTGCCTAATAGAAATTCAAAAAATTTAAAAAAAAAAAAAATTCAAATACCTCCTTGATTATTATATTCGCCTAATGAAAATTCAAAATTTTTTTCAGAAAAAAAAAAATTCGAATACCTCTTCTATTATTATATTTGCCTAATAAAAATTCAAAATTTTTTCAAAAAATAAAAAAAAATTCAAATACCTCTTCGGTCATTATATTCGCCTAATGAAAATTCAAAATTTTTTCAGAGAAAAAAAAATTCGAATACCTCTTCAATTATTATATTTGCCTAATAGAAATTCAAAAAATTTAAAAAAAAAATTCAAATACCTCCTTGGTTATTATATTCGCCTAATACAAATACAAAACCCTGTTATCATATTTGAAAGTTTTTACTAGAAATAAAAAATTCTTTGTTAAAATTCTGAATTATAACAGGATAATAGAACAGAAAAAGAGGTATTCAAAAGAGATCATCTTATATTAAATAAATGACAAACTAACATTAATAAACTGAAATTATGCAAATAATTTTAACTGCCTAGAAAAATTAAACTTAGCAACTAAATAACAACAGGTAGTAACGTTTTCGTGTGAGAAAATATATTAATATTATAAACAAATGCTGAAAAATTTAAACCAATTAGATTACGAATAAAATGTGGTCAAGTGTAATTTTTATAATAGAAAATTAAATCTATATATATTTTTTTTTTAAATTAAATAATTATTGTAAAAAAATTAATCAATTATGATAAATTTCTAAGAATCATATTGAAAATTCATTGTATATTAGAATAATTTATAATAAATATTATGTCAATGTCAATTTTACGAATATCAATTTAAAAATTAACAAAATTTAAATAATCTAAAAAGAAGCGATAATATTTCGATACCAAATCGAACGATATTATGTCCGATTTTCAACACACGATATTTATCGCTCAATGTAAATTACTTGGAATAAAAATAAAAACATAAAAATAAACACAAAAAATATAACATAATATAACTATATACTAAAATTAATATAAAAATTGTATTTTATAACTATTTTTATATTATTCATTGTAAAATTTAATAAAAAAAAAAACCAATATGGAAATTAATAAAAAAATAAAACTTGAAAAGCCAGATTATGATGATAATGATGATAAAGAACAAATTTCATTACAATTATGTCAAAATGCTTCAAACGAGGTTAGTTTACTTAATTTATAAAAATATTATTATTATTTTATTATTAATATTATTTTGTTATTAACAATTTCAGTCAAGTTATCATGAAAACAACAATGTAATAATTAAAAATGAGATAATAGAAAGTTTAAAAGACAATCATTGGGCTCATATATTTATGTATATATCACCATTTGAAAGACCCGAACTTGCTCTAGGTATGTCAAACAAAAAAATATAACAATTTATACTTATATATTTTGTTAAATTTATTATAATGTTAATAATTAATTCAACAGTTTGTAAAAAATGGCAGAAAGCAGTTGCTCATTCATGGTCAAATGTCAGAGTACTAAATTATTTATCAGAAATAAATTTTGATTATCATCTTATGGATCCAAATCGTATAAAATTATTACTTAAAAAATGTGGACATTATTTAAAAGAATTAAATATTAATATTTATATTGATACAAAAATGGTATCACTTATTAAAAATCATTGTATAAATATTGAAAAATTTAATTTGGGTTTTAATGATCGTAGAGATATTAATTTTGATAATATATTTTCAAAAATGAATAATATAAAAACACTGAGACTTGAGTTATTTTTAACAAAAAATATACCAGATAGTTTGATAAATTCATTGAAAGATATTACTGGTACATTGACTGAGCTTACAATTGATAATATTTACTGTCGAAGTTTGATGTTATCAGAATTATTTACTTCAGTAAGTTTAATAATTTTATTTTTCATAATAAATAAATTTAATTTTTTTTCATTAATTTAATTAATTTGTTTTTAAAACAGGTTATTCCACAATTTGGAATATTAAAAATATTAAATTTATTTGAATGTCAATTGAATGATGAATTTATAAAATCAGTAAGTAATATTAAAAGTTTAATTAAATTTAATTGTTCAAATAAATTTGGTAATCCACAAGTTAATATGCAACCAATATCAAATTTAGTACTTGAAAGTTTAATTATTAAATTTAGTTGTCAAATAAATGATAATTTTATTATAAATTTATGTGATAATTCAAAACATTTAAAAGAATTAAAAATTTATAAACCAAATTTAACAGATATAAGCATAACTGCATTATCAAAATTAAAAAATTTAAAAATAATTGAATTTGATTTTATACAACCAAATAATTCAATAACAAATTATTCAGTTAAATTATTAAATAATTTAAAATTTTTAAAACTCAGTAATTGTATACATGTTACTGATTATGCATTTACAAAAATTATACAAACTTCACCAGAATTGGAATATTTAAATATTGCTAATACAAATGTAACACGTGAAATTATAATACAAGCTGCACAATTAACTAGAAATCGTAATAATAATATTATATTAAAATTAATTGTTGCAATTGTATTTATAAAAGATGTATTAAATACACCACAATATCAATCTAAATATTTAAAAGTTGTTAATAAATTAGATAATAAACAATCAAGTAGTCGTTCAAATGTCAACAGAATAATTGAACTCTGTTAATTCATATAATATACATTTATAAACATATTTATTTGATGTCATTTTTTAATAATAATATTAACAATACATTGTAATTATATAATTTCAATAAATACTTTATTAATATATATATATCAATTTTTTATTGTTTAATTATTTATATAAAATTTTAAATTTCGAAATTATGATTTATTATTAATTATTATTTTCATCTTATTTTATTTTTCAATAATAATTAGTCAATAATTTAATCAAATGAAGCATAAATTATTTGAAATTTAATCAATTAATTCCATCAAAAACCAAGATTTCGATTTCAATTTTTATTATTACTATACAGCAAACCGATAAACAGCAACCAACAACAACTGAAATTTTTGGTGATATTTTTAAATAAATTATTAAATTGTTAATAATAATATTTAAAAAAAAAACAAAAATCTGAAATATTAAATATTAAATGGATTTAAGGATTTAAAATGAATCAACACAACAATTTGGGATTGAAATCGTTTAATTAATTAATTAATTATATTTTTTGTTTTATTTATTTTTGTACAGAAAACAATAATAATGAACATAAATTCATTGCAAATCACTATAATATATCAGCATTTGATGCGTAGTGCTATGTCTACTAATTAATATGTTTGATAACTTCTAGGATTTATTTTTTAACTATAATTTTATATTTTTTATGATTACCGTAAAATTGCCTTTTACATTATCCATTTTGTCATCATTTTTTTTTTTTTTTGTTTAATATATTTTCATCATTTTTGGAATTGTACATGCACAAGAGAGAAAAGAGAGGGACTTAATTTTTGTCTCTGTATTTTTTATTTTTATTTGTTTTCATTTAAATTCATTGTATTTTAATTTATTAATAATATTTTTATTTATTTCAATATTGTGATAGCTTAATAATAATGCTGAATATTTAAACATTTTATTAAATTATTCGGCAAACATTTATAACCAATAATCTTATGTTTAATCAATAATCAATAATATTTTTATTTCTAAAATTTATTATATATATTTATTTTTTTGTTAATATATATATTTTGCTTCAATTTTTTTTTTTTGTTTTTTTCATTTTTTTATTTTATTGTTTTTTTAATATACCACAAATTTTTTATTAATATAATACAGTATTGATTATGTTTACATTATCAGCTATAATAATCTATAGTTTATATTTTTATTTATTTTTTTAATATGTATTTACATAATTATAATTAAAACGATAAATTAATTTTTAAAAAATTTAATATACTCACACAAATATTATTTAAAATAAATGTGTGTTATCATATTTAATTGTTTTTTATAATTAAATTAAAATTTTATAGAAAAAAAAAAAACAACTGTATATAATTTTGGAGCTTAAACTGAAAAAAATATTAGCATTTCAGCATTAATTTTTGCAACAGTGGAGTTTTTTTTTTTTTTTTTTTTTTTTTATTATCAAATAAGTAAATATTATTTTTTATTTTATTTAGTTTAAAAAAAAAAATTATATTGGAAGATTAAAATTCATGTACTCCATTGTAAATACATATTCAGTCATAAAACGCTACAAAATTATTAACAATTAATCTCGTTTTATTTTATTTTTATTTAAAAAAATACATTTAAAAATTGTAAAACTTTATGCAATGATTTATAATTATATCACGAGATAACTGTTAAATTATTAACTCTTTTATTAAATATAATTAAAAAACAATAATAATAAAAATAAACATCCTGCAGTTAAAACTCCAAAATGTACAGTAATTAAATTACAAACTAGTTAAAAAAGAAAAAAAAATAAAATAAACAGGATATAACAAAGAAAAAAAGGAAAAAAAAAAAAAAAAAAAATCTTTATTTTATAAATCAAAATTATTATAGATAATAAAAAAATAATTATTTAAAAATTCCTGGAAACACTAGCTTATTTAATATTTATTTCTTAAAAATTAATAAATGAAAAACGCATTTGTTTTTGTTTTTTTTTTTTTTTTTTTTTAAAAACTATTTTCGAAATATTTTTAATAATCGAAATTTATATTTTTTTATTAATTTTTCATGCAAGTACAATTGCAACTTGACTGTTTTTATTTTTAATTAATTTTATTTATCGAGAATAAATCTCGTATATTGTTTATAATTTATATAATTTATACGTATGTTAAAAAAAAAAAAAGCTAATTAATGTTGTTACATTGTTAAATTGAAATAATTGAACAATAAAATTTGCAACAATTGGCAATGGCACTGCCAGCTAATACCACAGACATCATTTTTATTTATTTTTTAAAAATCTTTATTAATAAACTTGTACTCTTTGTGATGCAGAGTTGTATTTATTTATTTATTTTTATTTTTTTGTTAAAATATAAATTATTTATTATTAATTAAACTCAAAATACATTAATTTAAAAATTAAATTGAAAATTCTATTTTTTATTTTAAAAATAACAAAGTTTATTATTATTTTTTTGAAATAAATAATTAAACATACGTATACGCATGATATAATAATGACATTGGAAATATTTAAAGGCTCTTTTTCTTTTTTTAACAATAAATTAATTTGTTAAAATGTTTTTTAAAATATTTTACAGTCAAAGTTGCCTCATTGCCAATTGGCATATATATATTGTTATTTTGTTATTTTATTTTTTTATTTATACATGTGTAATTGGTTCAATTCGCAATAATATATTAGACAAAAATCAAGTCTCAAATATTCATTTGATTGTCCCCCATCAGCGAATCACAACATTTCACAATTTAAATCAATTTTTCATCTAAATTTTTATGTACATAATTGTGTAAAGTTTGTGTTTATTTATCATTTTAATTATTACTTTTTTAAATATTTATTTTATCATCAACTTTGATGCATTTAAGAAAAAAAAAAAAAAAAAAAGAAAAAAACAAAATAAAAGAAATGCATCTTAATTATCAATATGTTAAATTATTAGTTGATTTTTAATAATAATAATAATAATAATTTTCTTTCGATTTTGTAAAATTTACTTTACTGTTGAAAAATTTTGTTGATTCGATTGATTTGCTGATACCCACGTTGTAAAAACATCCCTGTAATTAAAAATTAAATTTCATATAAATATCAAGTGTTATTAATTTATAATAAATTAGCAATATTATTTGTTATATTGAAGCATAAAAAATAATAAATTTAATGCTCACACAAACCTGCAGTGGCTAACTACACATTCATTGCTGCAATATTCATCTTCCCATTCATTATTAGCAACTGCTGGATTTGGACAACCATGACGAATACATGAATTTGATTGAGTTCGTTGAACAAGACCTGATTGTTGACCAACAACTGGTGGTGGACTTGATAATGAATCAGCACGTGGTGGACTCATGTGCATTATTTGTTGTTGTTGTTGTTGTTGTTGGACCTGGACTTGTTGCTGTACTTGTACCTGTTGTTGTTGTTGTTGTGGTACCTTTTGTAAAAATATAACAAAATGATAAATGTCAAATATTGTCAAAATTTAATTTTGTTTGTTTGTTTTTTTTTCTTTTTTAGGTTATAATTAACAAAACAAATGTATTATTTGTTATATAATTTAAATTTTTTTGATAATTATTCATATAATTGTTGTAGAATTTATTTATTATTTAATTTATTTAACTTACAACAAAATAAACATCAGGATTGCTAATATTTATTGTTGAATAATTACTTGGTGTATCACAAACACTGGTTGCCGCCATCATTGTATATTTGTATTTCGAATTGGAATATTTTATATATATTTTATTTTAATTTTGTCAATTTCTATTTTATCTAATGGCTGATTTTTTTTTTTTACAAATTATCGACTGAACAAAATTTGATTTGAATTATATCTAATATTGTTATTTAATTTAATAATTTTCTGATGAATAAATTACAAAATTAACATTTAAAAATTAAAAATTAAATTTATAATTATCATAAATCATTCAAACAATAATTTATAATGAATAATATACAAAAATAAATTATAAACTTGTTAAATAATGATAAAAAAAAAAAAAAAAAGTAATAGGGAAAAAAAAGAAGAAGCTAAATGATAATTGTGATAAAAATATGAATGACAAGTTTACTGACCTGCTGCATATATTGTTGTTGTGTGACTTGTTGTTGCATATGTTGTGGTGTCATGTGTGGTGGTGCCATAGGATTACCCATCATTGCCTAATTGACAATAAAAAAAATATATAAAATTAAATTAAATAACAACAACAACAAATAAATTAAGATTAAATTAATTTTAATATAAATAACAATAAAATTACCTGTTGTTGCTGATGAGTTTGTTGCATACCACTCAAATGATGTGGTGATTTTTTAATGGCCATTTGTTGTTGTTGATGTTGTTGATGTTGTTGTTGTTGTTGTTGAGGTGATGGTGGTTGTTGTGGAGGACTGTACACTTGATAAGCAACATTACCAGGTCCTGGATTACCAGGATAACCACCATAACCACCATATTGTACTTGTTGTGGTGGTTGTGGCTGTTGTTGTTGTTGTTGCTGTTGTTGTTGCTGTTGTTGTGGTGGTGGTAAAGATTGTGGTTGTTGTTGTTGTTGTTGTTGTTGTGGTTGTTCACCCTCACCACTTTTACTAACAACAGATGCTCTGTATGCTGCCAATGCTTTAAGATATTCTTTTTTTGCTGCTTCAGTCTTTTTCTTATAAACCTGTTTTATTAAAATAATATTATAATTAATAATTTAATATTTATATAAATTTATATTTTATTAATTTTATCATAAATTATATTTTACTTGACCTAAAATATAAATTATTTAATTTTTTTTTTTTCATTTTTTATTAATAAAAAAAATAGAACATGTTTAATCAGTGAAGCAATGACAACATGACATAAATATAAATTTAAATAAATAAAAATAAAATATACTTATATATCTTTAAAACTTTCACATAAATTTTGTTTAAAAAAAATTTTAAAAAAATTATTAATATTTTATTATTTTATGTTGTTTTTTATTTTTCTCTCTTTCTGTATGTGAATTTTATTTTTAATGGCATTTGAGCAGACTATTGAGAACGATTAGTGATATATATATAAAAAAATAATGAAGAAAAAAATAAAATAACAATAAAAAATATAAAATATAAAATATAAATGATGGTAATAGGTTGATGGGGAAATAAAAAAAGTAGTGCAAGATAATACTCGTCCAAGAGTTAATACCAGCCAACTTGGTAAAAAATTAAATGAAAAATAATAATAAATAAATAAAAATAAAATTAATAATAATAATGAAAAAGTAAAAAAGGGTAAAGTGAATATATTATAGAGTATATTACTTTATAAACGACCAAAGACCAACAAGAAAAATAAATAATAAAATAAAAAAGAGTTGAATTACTTAAAACTAATCAACATTTTATAACGTTTAATTAAATTTATAAAAAAATATTTGTTAAATATTCTACATGCAATAAACACGTCTAAACAATAAAAATTATTATTATTATTATTTAATAAACTACGTTTCCGGAATAATTTAAATATATTTTTATTATTTTTTATTATTTTGTATTCTTTATTGATCGTTCAAATTTAACCAACAATTTTTATTTTATTTTAAGTTTTATTTTTATTTATTTTATAAAATTGAATTTTCTTATGCTTTTCACTTGAACAAAAAATATAAACTCAATTGTCTTTTATTTTATTGTCAATTTCAATTTTATATTTTTTGATAAAAAAAAATAAATAAAAATTTATTTCAATTTTATCTTTTAATAACAAAATTTTATATAATTAAATTTAAATTAAATAAAAAAAGTTTTTAATTTATTTTTAATTTTAAATTATATTTTTAAATATTCATTATTCATAAATTTTGATCAATTTTATTTGTTAAATTATCTTGATGGAATAAAAAAAAAGGATGAATAAAAATTAGTAGACAAAGAAGAGAAAAAATTTATAGAGTTTCAGATCGATGCATAATTCGAGAAGGTTCTGGTTTAATTATTCATAGGGATGGTATTTGAAATAGCAAATGGATAGAAGATTGGGTGGGAAAAAAAAAATATAATTTAAAAAAATATATAGGGTGCTAAATACAGACTAACGTCAAGGGGTAGTTTTTAAAGAGATTAAATTTGTAAAAAATAAAATAAATAAATATATTGTTTAAAAAATAGTCAAAAAAAAAAATAAAAATAATCAGTTGTTGTAATGGATAAATAATAAATGCAATGAATAAAACATTTTGTGTCTTCAATAATTGTGCACGTAAAAAATATATTTATAATGATTATTACTTTGAGCAAAAAAAAAAAAAATTTATCATATTTAAAAAATCAGAGTTTATTTAATTTTATATATTTTTTTTTTATTTATAAATTATTTATGTTGTTTGTAATATTATTTATCAGATAAAATAATTTAACTTTTGAAAAATAATAAATTTAATTTTATTATTTTTATAAGATTAAATTATTTATATTTTTTATGAAAAAAAAAAAAATATAAAATATTGCTGTAATTATTTTATAACATTACTACAAATTTAAAATTAATTTTTTTATCAATTTTCAAATATTTTATTTGCCAAGAAAAATAAACTAAATTTTAAAATAAATCTCTGTCATTAAATTATTTTTTTTCTATTATTTTACATCAGATAAAAATAATATTAATAATAATAATTTAATAAAAATAAAAACAATAATATTTATGAGAAAAAAAATTAAAATGGAAAAAAAAAAATTGAGAAATAATAAGAGATAAATTTTTTTTGCAATCGTGGGAAGTAGATTGATTGTATTAACAAAACATTATAATAATAATAATAATTGTTATTCAATCTCAATTTATATATTTATAAATTTTTTTTTATTATTTATTATTTTAAATTTTTAACACTGATATTAGAATGAATATTGCCACGCCTACAGATTGATGTTGGATTAATAAATACATAACACATAAACACTTTGAACAATGGATGTTATTTTTTTTTTGATTATCTGATACAAATATTTGTATTTATTGTTTTTAATATTATTATCTTTAAATATATTATTATTATTAATTGTTTATATTGATTGTGTTGAATCATTTTATCAATTATTTAAATAATTTTAAATTAATAATCAAAATTTCTATTCCAAATTAACAAATAACTTGTCAAGTTAATTAATTAAAATTTAATTAATAATTAAAATAATTATTATTTTTAATTAAAATTTTAATTATAAAAATTTCTTTTGTTAATAAATTTTTATATTTAGCAATATAAATATTTGTATTAATTATGTTAATTAATAAAAAATTTTTAAATGAATTTTATGCTAATTAAAAGTGAATAATAAATGATAAATGCTCTTCAGTATTTATTCAAGTATAAATAATTTTAATAATTAAATATTTAAATAAATATAAATAAAATTTTTCATTTAATTTTATAATTTAATAATTTATTATTTTTATTATTTAATTTATAAAGTTTTAATGTCTACTTTGATGATAAAAAATTTAATAAAATAATAACAATGATAAAGTTATAAATAATATAAAAATTAAATTTGAAAAATTAATAAAAAAAAATTAAGTAAAGAATGTAATTAAAGTTTTATCCACCTCTTAAAACGTCAATGTTGCCTGAATAGAATTCAATTTAAACTCCAATTTCCAAGAGGTAAATTAATAATTTCCATTATTTTATACCGTATTCATGTAATTGATAAAAAATGAATGAAAAAAAAAGTATAAGTAAAATTTAAAATTATATATAGGTATATTTGAATATTAAAAAAATGAGAATAATAATTTTAATTTTAATTTTAATAAAAAATAAATTTAAATTATAATAAATTGTATTTTTAAATTTTAATAATAATAATAATAATAATAGTTAAATTGTAAATTATTATAGAAACGATGATTGCATTTTAGTATGGTTATTATTTATGATCATTGAACTTTAGCCAAATCTAATTACCAATTATTCTGTGTTATCACAAAGTTGCTCTCTTCTCTTTTTACCACTACTATCACTACTTTTGTGGCATTATTTAAACTCATGAATCGAGATATTTCATAATATAAAGTTTTGATTATCAAATACAAGAGAGACATTAATTTAACTGCTTAATTAATCATATATTTTTATTTATAATATTTTTAATTTTATCATATTAATTTTCATAATTATAATTTTGTATAATTTAATTTAATTATTTATAATTAATATATTTTTAATTTCAATTATTGCAATCTTGTTAATAATGATAAAAAAAAAATCGAAAAATTAATTGAGACATTTTTTAAAAAGATAAAAATTTCGAATCGAAACACTTTGTGTGTAAATTTATTCAAAAAAACTTGGAAAAAATTGATTTTTCTAATTTTTTTTGATGAATAATTATCTCAATTGATTTTTCGAATTTACATTAACAAATATGCAATAATAATAAAAAAAAAAAATTATGTAGATATATTTATTTTGATGGTAATAAATTGAGTAAATTTATTAAAAAAAGAAAAATAAAAAAAAAAACATCAAACTTTATCTGCTATTTTTTTTAATTAAATAAAAATTTATGAAATTTAAAATAAACTAGAAAAAAATAAGATAAAAATGTAAAAATATATAAATTTTTTTTGTATAATTTTAATTTAATATTCAGGGCAAATGTTAATTTAACATAAAAATTTAACAACGTTATTTATTTAAAAATTTATATAAAAAGATGATTCATGTAAAAAAAATATAATAATAAAAGTTGAAATTTAATATCTATTTTAAATATTTTTTACATAATAAATCTGGCAAAAAAATATTATTCAAATTAGTTAAATAATATAAAATATTATTACCTCAATTAATTTTTAAAAAATACAAGAATAAACTTTAATAAAAAATTTTAATAAATGTCAATATATGTTATTTAATTTTAACAGTCAAAACAGTCATGTAAATTAAACATTTAAAAATTGAAAAAAAAAAATATATATATATTTCTTTTTTTTGTTTAAATAATTAAAATTAAATTTCAACTTACATTTTTGTGTTCAGTATCAAGTGCATCCCACATTGATGCAACAATTTTTGAAACTTCACCAAAACTAGCATTTGGATTTTGTCCTTTGATAGCAGCTTGTGTATCACGAAAGAATAATGCATATGCTGAAACCGGCCTACGTAAACAAAATAAACAAAATAATAAAAAAAAAATTAAATTATTATTAATAAATTATTTAAAAAATATACATATATAAATAAATAAATTAAATAAATCGAAATTAACTAGCATCGCAGCTGCACGATATTAATTCACATATAAATGCAAAATGATCGATTAAAATAATAACAATAAAAATAAAATTACTATTAGGGTCGTTTTACCCTATTTTTTTCCCTTTATATATTTTATATTATTTATATTTTTATTACCCATTATTTCTAATACAAATGACAGAGAAAAAAAAATAAAAAAAAAATTAAGATATAAAAAATAATAAAAAAATAAATGATAAATGTCATACGTCAAATATGTTAGATTAGTCTGTCATTAATCACAATCATTTTTAATCATTTAAATATTTTTAAACATGCAATATTAATGTACTATTATCAGATAATAAAAATATAATTTTATTTTAAATTATATTAAATCATGAGACTAATAAATACCTTTGTATATAAATAAACTTGTTGAAATAAATTTAACATGAAATATTAAATAAATAAATTATATTTATTAGAATGACCTTATTTAATATATTTTTTATATATATATTTAAAAAGAATTAATTTTTAAAATAATAATTAAATTTTTTGTTATTGCAGCTGAAATTATTTACTACATTAAAAGCTTTGCAACAATAATATTGCCAATTTACTCAAAAAATTTATAATTTAAAAAAATTATTATTTATTATTATTGTTATAAAATTATTTAAAATAAATATTTATATATTATTAATTATAAATATTTATTGATACATACTTTTGTGGTTCATTTGGATCTCTCTTCTTTTTTTTCTTTTGTGCTTTTGGTTTTTTTTGGGTTTTTGTAACAACATCTGCTGGTTCTGGTGATGGTCTTTTGATTCCAGTTATCTATTATAAAATAATTTATTTATTAATAAATTTATTAGATTATTTTTCATACAGAAAATAATATTATTGAATTTATAAAATTATTTGAAATATAATTTGTAACGTGATTGTGTTAAAATAATTTTAGTCATTTAAATGTGTTTTCATCAGTGAAATAAATAATACAAGAAAATATAATGATAACTTTATAAATTTCTAGAGTTATAATAAATGGAAAAAAATTAAAAATAGAAACAAAAAATAATAAAAATAAACTCTTCAATTATAGAACAAGAAACAAGAATGTAAAATAATATTTAAAAAAAAAAAAACTTTAAACTTTAGTTTTTGTTAAATATAAAACTTGAAGCAAGACAAAAAACTTTGCCAATTATAATTTTAATTAATTTTGTATGAAAAATGAGTAGAAAAAAAAAAATAATAAATTAAATTTTTTTATTTTAAATAACCATTGAGATTTATTTAATAAATTTTTAAATAAAAAAATTATTATAAATATTAATTTACAATAATTAATTAATATTATTCAAAAAAAAAAAAAAATTTAATAATTTAATTTTAAAATTATTTTAAATTATAATTCACGATTATTATATTTTTCTGGATAATAAAAACTAAGCTAATCTTTTTGTATAAAAAAAAAAAAATAAACGACTTTATTTTTTATAAAATATAAAATAATAAAAAATTAAATATAAAATTTTATCATACTATCATAATTATCAATTAAAAATAAACATTAATTAATTAAAAAATTTATAATTAAAATAAAAAATTAGCAAAGTATTTAATTATCAAGATAAAAAACTAATTAGTAAATTTAAAATTTCATTAAAAATATTTAAATTATCAATGAAAAAAAAATATTAATGATATTTACCAATGAATGAGGTGTGCTATCATCACTATCCTCACTTGTTGTTGTATTATTATTTTCAGGAATAACATTTGGTTGTATTGCAGGTGGACTACCTCCAGTTGGACTTCTATAAACCATTTGTTGTTGTACCTGTTGTTGTGCTTGTTGTTGTTGCTGTTGTTGTTGTTGTTGTTGTTGTGAATGCATTTGTTGAACTTGTTGCTGTTGCTGTTGTTGTTGTTGTTGCTGTTGCTGTTGCTGTGAATGAATATATTGCATGTGATGCATCTGGACTTGGTTGTGTTGTTGATTGTGTTGTTGATTATGTTGTTGCAACAATAATAATTGTTGACCATTGTGCTGTTGTCCTGGTGGACTCATTGATGAGTATGATGTCTGTGGACTTGAATATGCTGAACTAAAAAAAATATATAAATAAATTTAAATTATTAATTAATTATTTTTATTCAATTTAACTTTAATTTGAGATAAATGATATTGAATAGAGTTAACTTTATATAATATACAAGTTTTCAATGAACAAGAGTTATAACAAGATATTGGAGTGAGAAAATTTATAGAATAATAATAAAAAGAAATAATATTTTATATTTTATATATTAAAGAGAGGGATGAATGCTACTTTAACACAAATTGGATAACTTTTGAGATATGGCCATTGCTGTGTCAGCACATTGAGAATTTACAGCCTACATCAACTATTTTATATATTTTTTTTATATTTTTTTTTTTATATTACAGCCAGTCTGACTGGTCCTGTCAACCCTTTTCTCTCTTAATAAATATTCCCTTCTCTTTTTTTAAAAAACTATTATTTAACATCCAAGTGGGAAATCATTTTATCTTGATAAAAAAAAAAAAAAATATTAAAGTTACACAAAAACTAATGGAATAAGTTGATTAAATAAAAAATAAATAAATAACAACAATTTGAATAAAAAATTTCAAGTAATAATATGTTTATATAAATTTGTGTTGGTTGATTGAGACATCTTGATAAAAATCAAATTAAAAAAAAGACATTAATCTGTTAATTGTAAATGTTGACAAGTTTATGCAAATTAGATGAATTTTTTTTTAAACTAAATAATGCTGATGATAAACATGTATGTATTTTTTTTTTTTTTCATCTTGATGATTTTATTGTAAAAAATATAAACAGGTTTTAACGCTCTATTTTAAGTATATACATTTAAAAAAATTATATTTATTATTATTAAAAAATCCCTTTGTTCATTATTTTTTTTTTTTTTATTTAATAAACTAGTTTTTTTATTTTCAAGTAGATTATTATTACTTGAATTGTAATTTTAATTTCATTTTATGATTTATTAAAAAATATATTTAATATTGAATATAAATTTTTTAACAAATTAATTTTTTTTTTGTTCTCAGTTTTTTCAATCATGGATCAACTGACAGTGGGTTTATGTATATATATATATATTTTTTTTTTTTTTAAATTTATAATTTACATGATGTAAGTCATCAGTAACACTGACAAGTCAGTTGAACGAATATGCCATTTATAAATTTTACTGTCATATTTTATTGTGCCTTGAGTTGATTCATAATATTGTAAATGTATTTCATAAATTCCACAAGTTCATTGCACTTGATAAATATTTAATTTTAATTATTTATTATTTATTAATAAAAATGAAATTTTATATTCAAAATAAATACCTGTCATGAAAATGAGTGAGTATGATATGATTGTATCATAATCGACTGCATTCAAAAAAAAAAATAATAAAATTTGAAATTTAATATTTATAAATATCAATTTTTAATTAATTTTTTTATAATAATTTAAAAAATGATATTAAAGTTTATTAAATTATAAAATTTATTTATGAAAATCTATCATACAAAAAAGTATAATAAATAAAAGAATTTGAAATTTAATATCCATAAATATCTATTTTATATTTTTGATAATAATTTATGGGATAAATTTGTGTGAAGGATATTATTAATATTATCCACTCCAATTAACACACCCATGCACCTGGTAATTATATCTATCTTTCTAACAAAAATAATAAATAAATTTAAAAAAAAAAAAAAAAACACATATGAAAAGTGAGAAGATTGTTTTGATTGGTAAGCAATTTAAAAATAAAAAATTTGATAAACTATTTATTTTTTCATCATCATCATCATCATTATTATTATGTGTTTTTTATTTATTTTATTTTTTTATAAAATTACTTTCTGATATATAATAACCTACCTGACGTTGATTTGCTGCATCGTGTGTTGATCTTGCAAATAAAGGGGCTGTTGATATCCACCTGGATCCAAACTCAAACCGTCTGGTGATTGCTGCATGCCACCACCTTGCATCAACTTGAAAAATAAAATTAAAAAAATTAAAATAAATTTATAGAAACAATATAAATATAATCAAGAATTATTCAAGTTTTTTTTTTTTTTTTTTTTCATATCATACTTTATTATTTTTTAAATTCAATTCAACGATAGGGGCCAGAGATAATGTCTATAAATAAAATAAATAAAATAAATAAAATAAATAAAATTTCAAGGAATGTCTTTATGTTTGTGTGTGGGTAAATAATTTCATGGGAAGATAATATAAAATAAAAATTTATATACACATGGGGTTTATATAATTATAGGAATGAAAAGATGAAAAAAAAAAAAAAATATATAATAAAAATGAATTTAAAAAATTATGATTATAAAATTATTGAAATAAATAAATTTTTAATAATAAAAAATTAAAATATTTTTTTTAATGTAATAAATTAAATTTTTTATATTATCAAAAATTTTAATATTAAATTTATAATTTCAAAAGAATTTAAATAATAATTCAATAGCTTTGGATAATAAAATCATTATTAAAATTTTTTTTTATCAAACTTTAAATCAAGATTAATATTTAATAAAATTCTATTTAAAATTTTTAATATATAAAATTTAATTGACATAATTTATTGAATAGTAATTAATTTAGAAAAAAAAAAAAAAATCAGTTAAAATTATATTAAAATTTATTTAGTTTATAAATAAGATTATATATTTTTTTTTTCATCTTAATGATGTAGATTGAGGTCAAGATGACTGATCAGCAACACAATCAGCAACATAAAAAAAAAAAAAAAAAAAATCAATGATAACAAATAGTGCCAAGTATTTACCTCGTTGTTTTTTTTTTTGCAAAATCATAATTTTATCTCAAAATAAATTTATAAATAAACAGTATATATTCCAAATAAATATAAGATTAATTTTCTGATTGAAAAATAATAATTTTCTTTTGAAGATGCAAAGAAATTAAAGTCATTTAAACAAAAAAAAAAAATCATAATTAATTATAAATATATTTACCTGAGTTTGGTAACCATGCATTTGATCATGTTGTTGTTGTTGATGGTGTTGTTGCTGTTGTTGTTGTTGTTGTTGTTGCTGCTGTTGTTGTTGTTGTTGCTGATGCTGGTGCTGTTGTTGATGTGGATGAATTGCTGGGATATCAAAGTCCTCATCACCAAAGCTTGGTGTGTGAAATGTCTAAAAAAAAAACAAATAAATAAATAATTATAAATAATATACTAATGTTATTATGATTATTCAATTATTTATGTATTATTTTTATTATTTATTTTCATCACGTATAATTGAAATAAAAATTTAATCAAGTTTGTTGGGTAAAAAAAAATTGAGCTTATAATGAAATAATAAATAAAAGTTGAATCAAAGAAACCCTTGTGAATCTAACCACGTGGATGATAGATTGTGTTATATTGTTCAAAATCCTTTAACCAATTTATATTATTATTTTTTATATTATATTTTTCAAAGCTAAAGAAAATTTACTTTTTTATATATTATTTTTTTTTATTATTATTTCATATCACACAGAGTTAAACTTCAATAAAAATAATGATAAAGTTTTTTTTTTTTAAATTTAATTTAATAGTATCAAAAAAAAAAATTTTCTTTGATGAAAAACTTGAAGGTAATTTTATTGATCAATGGAATTTTTTTATTTTTATTTCATTTATTTTTTATTTTCCCTTTTTTGTTGTTTTATTGGTTTTTTTTTTTTTTTTATTATTATTATTATATATTTAACAACAAACAAAACATGAAACCTTCGACCAATGTGTCGACCAAACAATCACACACAATATCCTAACAGTAAGTACAATTTAATTCGTCTCACTGAAAACTTGTACAAATTTATTTTCCCTTGGCAATTTATTTAACAGCATTTGGTGAAATAAAATATAAAAAATTAAAAATAGAATAAATGTATACTTTTACGATCTAAAGTTTCTCATTTTTAATTCAATTTGTTAAATAAATTAAAAAAAAAAAAGAAAAAAACAATTAAATAATTAAGAGGAAACAAAAAATAAAATTATAATTTTAAATGTTTTTTTTTTTTTTTTTTTTCACTGTAATAATATAGTTAATTGAAAATAATAATAAAAAATTAAATGATTCATTGAATAATTTATAAAACCCATCAATCATCATTAATCATGAAACAAAACTTACTCATGAGTCTTTGGAATTTTTTGTTTTTTTAAAAATATAAATTTAAAATGATAGAAAATTGAAATAAAATGATCATAAATAAATATATATCTACATTTTTTATTTTTTATTTTTGTTATTTAATATCAATTTAAAATTGACATGAATAAATAATAATTTGAAAAAATAATAATTTGAAAAAATAATATTAAATCAATTTTTAAATGGTAAAATTTTTATGTATTTTTTATATATTTTTTTGATGATGATAAACGATTTCAAGAGTATTAAAAATAAATGTAATGCAAAGTGAGATATAAAGTATCCAAGACACGAAAAATAAATAAAGAAAATTTTTTTTATTTTTATTTTTATAATATGGGTAAACGACATGTGGATTTTTGTGTGTGAGTTTGATAAAACGTTGAAAAACATCCCCTATTTTTTATACAACCCCTTGGTAAATTGTCAACTTCAAATTTTGAAAGCTATGTTGCGTCCATTTTGTTATTACTAAGAGGATTTTAAACATTATCGTATTTCTTTTTGTAAATAAATATGTATATATGTATAATGAATATATGAGGGTGCTTGATGATGATAACTGAAAAACCATTCAACCTAAAAATATATATCTTATCTAATAATTATTATTTTATATATTTTTTTTTGACTTGAATATAAATTTTTATATAGTATTGATATTTTTTATACAAATTTATAGTTTATTTTGAATTTAAAATTTTTTTACTATTCGAATAATTCATGTATGATAATGTCTTGAAAATTATGATAAATATAAATAACATTTATTTAACATTTACATTGAATATTTTTTATGTATTTACTTTTTAATATTTGCAATTGTTAATAATTTAATTTGTAAATTATTTTTGACTTTGATATTATTAATTTATGTAATTATATTTATAATTTAATTTGTATTTTCATTTGTTTGGCAATTAAAAACAAAATTACACATTTAAAATTTAAATTCACCATTATATTAAAATTATATCAATATATTTTATTAAATATAAACACAAAAATAACATTACTAATAAAAAAACAAATTGCATTTTATCATCTTTAAAATAAATTTAAAATTAATATATAAATTAATTAGTTACTCGATTGTTATTATCATTTAATAATTTACCTTTCAAGTAAATATTTATAGTCTTGTAATTTTATATTTATTCGTACATCATAAAATTAAAAATAAATATATATTTTATATAATAATAATAATAATTTATATAATAAATTTCATAAACTTTTAAATATAATAATATTTATTGGTTTAATTTTAAAATCACGATTCTGGGACAATTAATGATGATGGAAAAACAGGTGAAGTGAAAGTCTGCAAAAACTGATGATATTAATTTCAGTTGACTGAACAATAAAATTAAGAAAATAGTTAAAATAAAATATCATAATATATATTTTTTAATATAAAAAAAAAAAATTAAAAAAAAATTGAATAGAATTTTTATAAAGTTTGCTCAACTCTTGATAGTGATTAAGCTTCAAGATTAAATACAATAACTTTTATATTTATAAATTTATTATAATGATGAAATTCAAGGGATATTAATTTTCCCTGATTTAATCTTTTTGACAATGAATAAAAATAAAAAGACAATATATATATACATTGTTACGATAATGGAAATTTTAAACCGTTATTTTAAGTATTCAATTAATTTTATCAAAATAAATATAATTTTTTATCTTAAATTTAATTAAACAGTATTTAAATTATTAACATCAAAATTATGTTAATATTTTATTATCTCATATTTTTTATTAATTTTATTTTCATTTATTTTTAGAAATTTATTACATATCTTTTATTAATTTTATCAAAAAAAATTTTCTTTTAGATTTTTTTTTATTTATTATTATTATACATCTCCCTTCGATGAATGAAAAAGAAAATATAATTAAATATACTGAAAAGAAATTGATGATAAATTTAATCAACCGATAAATTGATTGAAAGAATATAATAATAATAATAATAATAATAATATATAATTAAATTTTTATATTTATTAAAAAAATCTTGACAATATCTCATGACAAAGCATATTTAAAAATATAAATTGATAAAAAAAAAAAAATAATAAAATTTAAAAATATTTGGTAAATTAAATTACAAAAAATTGAATAATAAAAATCAATAATTAATTATCAAATAAAAGCCAATTAAATTTGATGATGATAAATTTATAATAATTATTTATAATTGAAATAAAAAATTATATATTAATTAATTAATGAAATAATTCAAGTGAAAATATTGTGATAATTACTGTTTTTGTATTTTCCAATAAATTGATAATACAATTCAATGACTTTTTCCACATATTTAACTCTTTTCACATTGATACATCATTATGAGTTTCATTTATTTTTGCATTAAATGCATATTTATTACAAATGCATTGTTATAAAAGATTAGGGTTCCCTTGATAATCCATCAGCAATTAGTGACGCATATTTATTCATTTGTAATATAAAAATATTTAAATAAATAAATCATTAAAAAATATATAATTTATAAAGAGATAATTATTTCAAAAAAAAAAAATAATAAATCATATTGTTTTTATATATTTTAAAATAAAAAAATAATAACTCAAATTAAATTAATTTTATGATTTTTAATTTTTTTTTTTTCTGTAAAGTTTTAAATTATTATCTCTGTGTAAATATAAATTTATCTATTTAATTTTTATTTTATATTTGTACATTTTTACATCATCATATGAAAAATTTTTGTTTGTTAATTAAAAGTAAGATAATTTATTTGTTGTAAATCAATCAGTCAAATTATAACTCGAATATAAAATAATTATATAAAATAAAATTTAATAATAAACTATTTTAGAAAAATAAATTAATTATGATTAAAAATATTTATCCCTCATGGCCTTTCATTATATTTATTATTTAATTTTGTTTTTTTTTTATAATAAATTTGACCTAATTATTTTTTAAATATAAATTTAAACTCACACGTGCTTGAAATAATTTTTTAAAATAATTACAAAACACATTATGTCAAATACAAATACAGACATGCTAAATTTTTATTTCATTAATTTTTACAAAGTGAAAGGAATCATTAAATAATTGTCAAAAAAAAAATGTTTAAAATTAAAGTTTTTTAAATTTAAAAAAAAAATAATAATTGTTAAATTATTTGTTAAAATTTTCAAATAAAATAATGAAAAATAAACGTAATATTTATAAAATAAATGTATAAATTTGATGAATAATATAATTAATTAAAAAATATAATTTATGATGATAAAAAATTAATTAATTTTGGAGTAATATATTTACCTGATCAGCCATGTTGTAACCGCCGTCGTGGTGGTACGTTGTTTGATGATGCTGTGGCACGCTAAGTGACAAGTCGAGGTTGTCGCTTCTCTGTAACAGTCAAATTAAATTCAAAAAAAAATTATTAATAATAATAATAATAATAATATACAAAATATATTATACTAAATTTATCATCATTATAAATTTACCATAGCAACAGTAATCATTTTTAATTATTTCATTATCAAAAAATAAATATTATTTAAAAAAATTCAGGTAAATAAAATTTCTAAAAAAATTAAATAAATTTACACATGTGTTTTAATTAAACATTAATCAAAAAAATACATTTATTTACTTAATTATTATTAAATTAAAAATTTATATTTTTTAATTTATTTTTCCTGTATTTCTTCTTTTTTTGTTGAACACAAATAATTTGACAAAAAAAAAAAAAATAATTTAATTTGTAGCTATAACTATGATAAAGTGCTAATTTTTCATGAATTAATTATAATATACTGATTAATATTTATCAAAAAAAAAATAAAAATAATAAATTAATGAAAATTAAATTTAAAAAATAAAGGGGAATCTAAATAATGATATACTTTTCTGTTTTTTTTTTTTTAAATTAAAATATGTACTTGTCATAAATAATATATACATTTAAAATTAGTAATTTTAATAATAATAGTTTATAGTGAATTTAAATAAGTGTGTTTGTGTGTATTTGAGTTGAAAAAACGAGTCGCATAATTTTCCATGTCCCTGGTGGAACATGCCATTGCAAATATGAAGCCCACCATGAATTACCGCAATTACGCACAAATTACCGTCTCTATCTCTATTATATTATCCGTCGGTTGGTTGGGACTACTATTAATTTAATTTATTTAAAAAAAATTTTTTTTTTTTAATTTTATTATTACTATATATTTTTATAATTTATTTATTAACCCTGTATCTTGTCTTTTGTCATGGTCACTAGTTTTTTTTTTAATTATTATTTGAAATTATTAATTATTTTTTCAATTAAAATTTATTATTATTAAATATATAAAAATACAACAATTACTTGTTATTATAACTATTTAAAATGTCTTGAAATTTATTTACTTGGATAATTTTATTTTGTAAATAAATAAATTGACATTTTAAATTTAAATAATCAATTGATCAAATTATATTTAATTATTGATTGAATTATAATTTTTTGTTCTTCATTTATTTGATTGGAATTTAAATTTAGATGATAAAATTTAAGATATTTTTGACTCTTTGATAAATGTGAATAAAGCTATTTATACAAAAGGGTGTTTAAATATTTAGTAAATTTGAAATCGTTTCTCAAATACCATCACAACACCCTTTACAAGAATTGTCGGTATGAAAACAATGCCATTGTCAATAAATATATACATCATTGTTAATAAAATTTACAATAAGTATATTTTTTTTTTAATAAATTATTTTCATTGATACTTGTAACTTTAACTTGTCATAAATAAATTAAATAAATAATTACAATATTATTTAATAAATCCACAAAATAAAAATAAATAAAATAAATTATCCTGATTTCCTCAAACAAGTCAATGATCATATATATTTATAAAAAAAAAAATATAAAAAAAATATAAATAATACTGTATCAGATATATATATACTTATTTCAAAAAAATTTTAATATAATTTAAAAAAATAAAATAGAAAAAAATTTACTGGTCAGCTGCTCATCTAAAAATATATATAAAAATAAAAATAAGGTAAAGACAAGAATAAAGGTGGAGTAAAATCGAATTATATACAATGAAATAAAATATATATAAAAAAAAAAAATTTATAATAATATAAAAAGAAAAAAAAAAAAGGACCAAAATGAATAATGGTATTTTTGTGTGTTGGAATTCGTTGTGCATCGACCCTTTTTCCAGGTCAGTAGATCTCACCATACTTTTAGGGATAAAAAATAAAAATGAAAATTATATAAAAAAAAAAAAATAATAAAAAAACAGGAAAATCACCCTACTAAATCAGAAATTCTTTTACTTTGATAGAATAAATATATTTTTTTTTTTAAATATAAATAGTAGTCAACTATTTTTTTTATTAAACAAGTGCATGCATGTGTGCAATGTCAAGTTAATTAAGTTTTTGTATTATTTCAAAATACAAATTACATTTAATTATAATTATTATTATTAAAATATATATATAAAATGAGAAATATTTTAACAGCAAAAGAAAAATTAAGATGAAAATTTTGACACCAAATTGTTGAATTTTTTAAATGAAAAATAAATAAATTTGTTAATAATTAATGAATTTATAATTTAATTTAATTTAATTTAATTTGTATATTTTTTTTTTATATTGTTTTATAATAAACAATAGATTTATAAATAAAAAATATTTTTATTATTTAATAAAAATAAATGAAAAAAAAAAAACTTTTATTCTTTTTTATTGAATAAATATAAAGTTAAATTTGAGAATAAATATAAAAATTGTCGTTAAATTTGATGTTCCATTATGTAAAAGGTAATATCATCTGTTTGAAATTCTTTGAATCAGATATTTGCATACATTGAAAAAGTTTCAATCTTCAATAGTATGAAATAAAGTTTTTTTTTTTTTTTTTTTTTTCATTTGTACATATAAAATAAATTTATTGAGATAAAAATATTTTTATATAAAAATATAATAAAAATAAATTACTAGTTTTATTTTTTTTTTTATAAAATTTAAATATTATTTTTTAATAATTTTATTTTTAAATTTTAATAAAAAAATAAAAAATATTTTTTAATTAAAAATAAATACTACAGAGAAATATAAATATTCTGATTGAGTTGAAATATTAATTGAATTTTTTTTTTATTTATTTGTTAAAATATTTGTAGATTGATGAAAAAATAATATTCACAATTTTATGTTTTTTTAATAATATTTATATTCAATTTTTAATTAATTTACTTTTTTATTTTTTAATATTGAAAAGGATTATTTTTTTTTTTTTTCATAAAAAACACGAGTAAAGTTGAGTAAAATGTATAAAATATTGATGATGAATATATAAATTTTGTTTGATTAAAATAAGGGTTAAAATATATTTATACAAATTTTAAAAAATTTAAATTATTTTTGATTTTTAAAATAAACTATTTTATTTTTTATTCAAACAATCGCAGTAATTCAAAAAAAAAATATATATATATAATTCAAATGCAAAATTATTCACAATAAATAATGCAAACTGTCAAAAAATTTAAAGAAAAAAAATTATTATTTAACTTTTACAAATGAAAAATGTATGTGAATTTAAAATAAAAAATTAAATAATTTTTTTACTCTAAAAATAAATTTTTTTCTTTTAAAGTAAAAAAAAAACATTAAAATAATTTGAAAAATGACTTGCATTTATGTCAACGTTAAAATAAAATAAAAAAATTATAAATTTGACTAATGTTTGTTTATAAAAAAATGTCAAGTTATAAAATTAATTATCTTAAAGATGAAAATCATTAAATTTATAAATAAATATCTTTCAATTTAAAAAACTGGAAAAAAATATAAATAAAACATTTAAAACAAGTAAGATTATATTTATAAGATTGAATATAAAATAAACTCAAATAAATTCTGGTAAATAAATAATATATATATTTATCGGGATGAAATAATATGAAAAAAAATATAAATTATTATTTTTTTTTTTAATCGTGATAAGAGAGTTTATCAGATCAGTAAGTTTGTTTGATATTTATACACAGTCTTTTGGAATTTGACACAACATGAGCTCAGTATCAATCATGATAAGAAAATTAATTTTTAAAATTAAAAAAAATTAAAATAAATTTGATTTTTCAAATGTTAAAAATAAAATGTTTAAATTAAATTTTTCAATTAAAAAAATTAATAATTTAAATTTGCGTGAGAAGCTTTTGAGGTATTGAAATTATTTATTGAATTTTTTCTCAATTACAAACCAGATGCAAGCAATATTTATTTATTGAGAAATATTTTGTGAGAGAATTCAGTCAAGTGATCTCGATTTAAAATTATAAAATCACTCAGACATTGTAACAGAATTTAAAATAATATTACAAAATATATACATAAAAAATTATTCAAACAAAAAAACTTGTTCTTTCTCACAATTTTATGTAAATAAATTCACATTGAAAGTACATCAATAATTGAAAAATAAAATAAAATTCATCGAGTATTTATAAAAATAATAAAATTTTGTCTCATTGAATTTCATGATATAAAAATATTTTTGCTAAAAATATATAAATAAAATGATTAAAATAAAAAATAAAAAAGATAAGATATCTTTAAATTGATGATAAAAAAATAAAAAAAAATTTTTAAATGACTCAACATTAAATTTATCGATGATAATATAAAATTAGGGTGAAAAACTGAGCAATGAAAATAAATAAAACATTTGATAAAATAAATTAAATAAATTAAAAATATTTTGTGTTATTTTAGTTAAAAATGACTAAGCAAAAAGAATATTTAAAAATTTATAAATTCAAAGATATATAAATAATTTATATTATTATTTTCTTCTCAGAATTTATTTAAAATTAAATTTTTTGTTGAAAAAATGCAGCAGTTGTAAAATAAAAATTTAAAAAAATGAAATTCAACAGCATTATGTTACCAATAATTACTGAACCACAAGTAGTAATAATAATGACAAAAAAAAAAAGAAATAAAATAAAAATACATCTGGTATATATAACACCTGTTTTAAAAAATAAAATTTATAATTTTATATATTATTAAAAATATTAATCAATTGAGACAAAATAAATTATTGAATTAAATATATATATAAAACGAGTTAATTTTGATCGAGTTAATTTATTCTACCTTTCATTTGGCCTCGAAATAAACTATAATAATATATAAACATTAATAAAATAAAATTTAAATTATATTTACCATCACAATTATAAATTGCAACAACAACAACGAATACATTAAAAAATAAAAAAAAATAATTTATTTAAATACCGATTAACAATGAAGCAATCAATTGGATAATAATTTTAATCAAAAATTATTTAATGAAAATAACAAACTAATATTTTTATTATTTATGTATTATTATTATTTACAAACAACAAATTGACACTTGTTTACAATTATATTTGTTTGTTTTAATTCAATTGTGATTTCATTTAAAATATCCATATCAAATTACAATTACATTATCAAATATATACTTTGTGTATGTGATATTATATTGTTGGCTTAAACGATTTAAATATAATATTGGATTATTTATTTTTATCTATACTTAAAGTCATTAAATTAAATTGATTTATTCGTAATATTTTTTAATTAATTTGTGTAAATTATTGGATAATTTTATGTGAAAAATTGGGAATAAAAATAAAATAGATATTTTGTAATTTAGGTGAGAAATATTTTAACAATAATTGTTAATGTATGTATTACAACAATCAGATACATCAGAACAATCAAAATAAATAATTAAATTTATGTTTAAAAAATTTATCAAAGTTTGTAAATTATTAATTGAATTTATAAAAAAAAAAAAAATACATTAAAGTACATCAAAATGCAAAATATTTAACCTCAATATTTCAATATAATTAGCATAAATAATATTTTTAATTTTATTAAAATGATGTAAATGTGGTGAGAGATACATCTCTATAAATTTATAATAAAATATTATTTAATAAACATGAGAATTAAAATGAAAGTTTTAAAAATTATAATGTTTATGAAGTATAATTTATATTTTTGTGGAAAATCATGTAAGCATTGAATTAACAAGCTTTTTTAATAACTCGAGTTCAATGAACCAAAAATAATCAAGTAAATTTAAATTAATATAATAAATATTGTATTAAAAAAATAAATTAAATAAATATATATTTTTTTTTCATTAAATAAATTATGTATTGACCTTTTAAATAAATTCTGACATTTAACAACATTTCAACTATTTGCACATTGTAATTTAATTTTTTTTTTTAAATATTTTATTTTCAATTAAATCTATCAATCTTTATGTTTATTTATATTTAAATTTATATATTTTATTTTTAAAAAGCAATAAATAAATTTCATGTTAATATTTTTAATTTAATTAAAAAATTTTAATTTAAATTATCAAATTAAAAATTATTTAAATTGCAAAATAAAAATAAAAAAATTTGTATAAATTAAATAAATATTTTCATCAAATAAATGCATATGTATTTACAAAATTTTAAATTTAAATTTAATTTGTTAATATTAATATTAAAATACACATGTTTTATTAGTAAATTTGTTAAAGTAAAATATATTTTAATGATGGCTATTACATATTTCTTGAGATTTAATATATTCAAACATTAAATTGGTATTTCAACAACAAAATAACCAAAATCACAAAACTAAAATTGTGTTTATCTATTCAGATTGAGAGTAAATTTTCATTCATGTTGCTTTTTAATTAACTTTATCATATATATAAATAAATATTATACTTATTTTAATATTTTACTTGAATTTTATATTTATATTTAAATTATTAAAATATATTTTAAACCCTAAATAAATTTACATTTGACAAATTAGACTGTATTCATATTAAAAATAATACTTGATATATTTTTTTTTCAATTTTTTTTTTATATAATTTTACAAAAATAAAAATAAATTGTTGATAATAAGTTTACAAAGTGAGAAATAAAACACCAGGTGTTTGCTAATATAAATCTTTAAGAATGATAAGTTTAATGCCAATTTAAATAAATTTTCACAAGTAAAATATGAATTTTTATTTAAATTTATTAAAATTTAAATATTTTAAAATAAAATTGAATATTATTTTTATATTATTTATAATTTTTAATAATAATTTTAATGACTTGGTAAATGCTAATTAACTATTGAATCGTTATGATAAATTATTGATTAAAAAATATTTTTATATATTTTCTAAATTATTAATATTAAAATGAGGTTAATATTTTATATATTTAATAAATTGACAAGTTTTTTTTTTTTTTATATTTTATTTATCAAGACATTTTAATTTATTCAGAAAAGAAAAAAAATTTAATATCATACGATCAAATTTATTTGTGTGTATATAAATTAGATATAATTATAATTTTTTTTTTTTTATTTGAATTTAATTTTTATAGATAAAAAAAATTATATTCTCAAGGTTTTAAATTATTGTTATTAAAAATTTTGTATTTTTTTTATTTTTAACTGATATAATTTACAATAATGATGCGAAAATATTTAAAATAACTACTTTGATACCAATGTGTTGAGAATAATTTTTTTTTTCTTTTTACAAATAAATTACCATGGAATTTAATGAATGAGCTATCAACTTGTAAATTATATGTTTAATACACGTGCTTAAAATAAAAATATATTATAAAAATTTAAAAAAATATATTCTTTTGTTGAGTGAAAGTTTAAAAAAAAAAAAAAATATATAACAAACAATATAATAATTTATATAAAAAAAAAAAAAAAAGAATATTTAAAATAATTTAATAAAACCAATAATTAAATAAACAACAATAATATTTAATTAAATTTTCTTTATAAAAAAGTGAAAGTTTATATTTATATTTATATTATAATCTTGTCAACAAATTAAATATATTATAAATAAATAAATTTTTAAATATTATCAATAAAAAATCGATTGTTGGGGTGAAAATAAAATGATAAAATAATAATAAATATATTAAAAAAAATATAAAAAAATAAGGTATACATGTTGAGGGCAAACAAAAATTATTTGAATGTTTAAAAGATTGAGTACCAAGATTATACAAGAGTTATCGATTTGCGATTATCATAAATTACAATGTTGAGGCCCCAACAAACTAGCATGGCCCATCGATTAACAGCATAAAACTTAACGATGGGTTTGCTATTTTTCAAGGACAAATTATATATATTTTAAAAAAATAAATAAAATAAAATATCTTGAAGAATATGTATAAAACAATATAAATTATCATAATATTAAAAATAAATAAATTAATAAATCTTTTTGTTTTTTAATTTAAAATGAGAGAATTAAACAAAAAAAAATAAATAAATAAAATAATAATTCAAAAAGAGGGACACACAGGAAGCAAATAAGATAATATAAAATAAAATTTTTTTCCCATGTGAATTTAATTAATTATTTAATTATTCAACCAGTTTATAATAATAACATGTCATATATAAAATAAAGTCACATAATGACTAAGAGAAAATCAATAATTAAAAAAATATTAAAAATAAAAAAAAAAACTGCATAAAATTTAAATAATATATATTTTAATTGACACAAAAAAAAAAAATAAAAAAGGGTAGTTTATAAATTTAATATATATTTTAATGATTTAATTAAAAATATATTAAAAAATTTTTAATTAAAAATATAATAATAATTTTATAGTATAAAAGGGTAGTTTAAATATTAAAATATAAAAATTAAATAATTTAAATTTTTTTCAACAAAGATTTATCAATATTGTTAATTTAATATTATTTTTAAAAAATTTATGTAATTTTTATTTACATAATATACAAATGACCATGAACTCGTTGATATTTAAAAAAAAAAAAAAAAAAAAAAAAAAAAGACAATTTATTGATAACATAAATAAAAATAATATATCAATTTAAAATAATAAATAAATTATAAAGATAATAATCAAATTAAAAAAAAAAATATATATACATTTTTTTTTCATATAAAATTGAGTAGCAAAATATAATAATTTATGTAGACCATGTTGAGTAAATTTCTCAATGACTTTCACCTTTTTATATATGTCGTTTCATTAATTATAACGAGATTAGAACTTAAATCAAGTTGCCATGACTCAACACACACCCAACACAAAAAATATATACACACATTTGTGCAAACTCATCGTTAATAAAACTTTCACAAATTTATATATTAATTTTCAACTCAATCAATAATATTTTGTACAATTTTAATTTTTATAAAATCAACAAATTTTGTTGTAATTGTTTTTAAAAAAATAAAAAAATAATAATTGATTTAAAATTTGCAACGTCATGAAATGTAATTAAATTTAATTTAATTTTTTTTTGTTTATCAACACATATTGTTAATAAATATATGTATTATTTTAAATATCAAATTGTGTTAATGTTTTTTTTTTTTTTTTTAAATTTTGTTGGGGACTTTGTGTGTGTTTTGCTTCGATTAACACAAAAAGGAAGTGAGCCATTGACTGAAACATTTTCATTTTCGACCTTACTTGATGCTTCACTGACATCCCTCGTATTAAATAATTCATATTTAAGTTAAATATAATTAATATTAATAATTTAAAATATATTTTTAATTTGTAAGATTATTTAAAAATATTTTAATTAAATTTAATTGTTGTAAAAAAATTTTTAAAATAAAATTATAATAAAGAGTTTTTAGCACTATTTAAAATATGAAATTTTTTTATTTTGATATTTTTAAGGGTTTTTTTTTTTTTTATGTAAAAATGTTTTTTAATGACTGTGATATTACAATGTGTTTTTGTTTTATCGAGTTTTAAAATAACAACAATATTATCAACCAGGAAATGACATGGTATTTGTTAAAATGATAATAATTATTTTTAAAAATGTAAAATAAGTTGTGAGCTTTTATGAGAAAAACACCAGAGGGTTTATAAATAAAAAAAATTGTTTTTTTTTTTTTTTTAATTTAAAATTATTTTTTTTGTCAAATAAAAATAAAAATATTGTCGAGAAATAATTTTTTTGATAACATTTATTTATAAATTTAAAAAAAAAAAATTATAACATACATTAGTTGGCCACAAAGAATAAATACTGATATATAATTTAAAAATAATTTTCATGTCAAAATGATTAAATAAAATTTTACAAAAAAAAAAAAAAATTAAAGATTTCAACTTGTGTTCCAACATGTCATTACTTTACAACAGGTCACGCGAATATCCCGTTAGGAAAGTCATATACATATGTTTAAAAAAAAAAATTAAAAAAAATTAAAAATATTGTTTAAATTTAAAAATGAATTGTATTTTTTTTGTAAATGTAATTTTAATTTTTTTTATTTTTAAATTTAATTAAAGAGAAACCATATTGCAAAATTGCTGAATCATATTTTTGTATTTAATTTTTTTTTAATTTTTTATTTCTTTAAAAAAAAATATATTTAATTAATTTTTGACAGTTTAATTTCTAATGGATATATATATATATATTTTTTTTAAGTTGTTGTAATATTTAGTTAGTCATTAACACAATTTAAAAATAGATGACCCAAAAATATATAATATTATTTTAAATTTTTCACATTGAAAAATATAAATTTCACGCAAAACTTTCATTAATATCAAATTATAATATTTTTATAATAAATTTGATTGATGGGTTATTTTTAAATACATGTTTATTATTTTTTTATCATCGTTATAAATTTTTTTTTTTTATGTTTGAAAATAATTAATTGATTGGAATTTATTTACGTATAGTTGTAATATATTTTTTTGGCAGCAATTCAAATTAAATTATCAAAAATAAAAAATTTTAAATTTATTTATAAAATTAAATATTTAAAACATAATTTAAATTTTAATTTATAAAAAAAGCTCTAAAATTTAATTTGAAATTTTTTTATTTATTTTTTAATTTTATATAACAATTTTTTTCTCAATTTTTTAAATAACTTATTTTGTTTAAATCGATATTATATTTATCTCCAAGTGTTTGATAAAAAATTCATTTAAAATTGTTTGTTAAATATTTTTTGTTGTCGTCAATATCGTGACATGATTTCCATCAGTTTGACAAGAAATACCAACAAGTCACGATTCACAATTCAAAACAAAAAACATAAATAAATTTATATATATATATAAATTATGATAAAAATTTAAAAACAGGTTTGTTAAAAAAGTAGAACACATTTTTTACAAGATTAGTTTAATACTGTAATAATTAGTGTCAAATAAATTATTATTAAAATAATAATAAATAAATAAATAAATTTTATATTTGATAAAAATCATTAATGATTTATTTAATTTATCAAAATAATAAACTCTCAAAATTGCATGCAAAAAACTTTCTATAATTAAATGACTTTTGACAGACATTATCTCATTAAAATCACACAAATCGATATTAAAAATTTTATAATAAAATAATAAATTTATATTATTTTTTTTTTTTTTTTGTATTTTTAATTTAATAATCAAATTAATTTTATATCAAATTATTTTATCAATTTTATCAATTTTTATCAAAAAAAAAAAAATCAATTTAAAGATTACATATAATTTTTGAGCTTTTTTATTTGTAAAAAATTTTCTCTCTTGATTTTTCTCAAGAAATTAAGTAAACAAAAAATAATAAAAATTTATATCCATGAATTGCATTTTTTAAAAAATTTTTAATTATGTTTTTTCAATGCAATGAATAACATTGAACCATGGAATTTAAAAAAAGATTAAAAAGTTCATTTTTTTATGTGTTTTTATTTATTCTTTTGATATTTTTTTATATAAATGAAATTAAAAATAAAATTTTAAAAGTAACATCGTGTTGGAATTTTTTTATTTTTTTTATGTAAAGAATTTTTATCGTACCTTGACTTGTTTATCGAATTAATATTTTTTTTTCTATTTTATATTTGACGCATAGATATATATGTGAACACATTAACGTCAACTTGTTAGATTAGATTTTAGAAAATTAAATATAAAAATGTATTATTATTATATTTATATTTATAGATGTATAGTTTTTTTTATTTTTTAACTATTTTTTTAGTGTGCGGGTCTTGATAATAATAATTTGTGAGAATATATTTAAAAAAAAATTTTTATTTAACATTTTTTAATGATTTTCAGTAAAGTGAATATAAAAACCGGATGTATTTAATCATTTGAATAGATTTTCCAACCCCTTTTTAAAAGAATTACATGAAAATAATTTAAACAGTAAATTTTTTAATTATTTTTCAAATTATTTTATCTTTTTTTTCATTTTTTTTTTTTTTCAACAAAATAAATTACAATTGTTTATCGTTTTTTCATTTTATTTTTTCGTATCTCATTATCTTTACTTGAAAATAAAAAAAAAAAATTTATACAGTTAATTAAATTTAAGATAATTTGAAATATCCAAAAAAAAAAAAAAAATTCAATGTCAGATAATAAATAAATAAATTTAAAAAAAAAAAAATAGAAACTTTAAATTTAAAATATTATTTTTAGATTATATATATATATTTAAAAATATATAAATAATAGAAAAAAAATTAAAAATAAAAAAAAAAATAAAAGAATGATTAAAGTATAAATTTAAAGGTAATGAAAAAAAGCACTTGGCTGAACGAGAAAGGGAGCCTTGGAACAACAAAGTTTTTCGTGTATCAAACAATCTCTCTTTTTGCTTGAAAAAAAAAAAAAAAAAAAAAAAGACGATACTCTCGTCACAGATAAGGACAAGAAAATATAAAAAATAGAAAAAAAAATTGCAAGGGGGTTGATAATAAAAAAAAAAAAAAATAAAAAAGGGATGAGTTTTTTGTAAAGAAAAAGTTGAATTGGAATTGTTTTTCTTAGTTTAAAGTGGTCCCACAATTTTCTCTCCTTTTTTCACTATTTTTTCTTTAGTATGTTTCAATTTTATCCAGACTATTCTATTTTATTTCCACCCCTTTTTATATATACATATATAACAACCCTTGGCATTGGTTGAATCAAATCAAATTGAGGCTCTTCAAACAATTTCATATACATGTTTTAATAATAAAATAAAATAAAATAAAAATAAAAAAAAAATATACAAGCTTACATTGCTAATTTAAATAATATTTTTAATAAAAAAAAAAAAAAAAATTAATTTAACATTAATAAAATATGCTTTTATTAAAAAAAAAAAATATATATAAAATGTAAATTTTATTTTTTATCTCAAATTTATAATTTATTATTATTTATACTGTTTTTTTTTATTTTCATTTAAATTTTATCCCATTTTATTTTCCTTTTATATAATGCATATTAAAAAAAAACGTCAATATTAAATTTTTTTAATTTAAATATCGTTGCATTAAAAAGATAAAAAATATATACAGAATTTTTGGAATTTTTTCATTATTCAATGGTATTTTTTTGTTGAAAGGGTAGTAATACTATAAAAAAAATTGATTTTATAGTTTAAAAATATTTAAAAATAGTATTGCATAATACTATCAAGCACTATATGCATTATTATTTGGCATTTTATAGTATTAAAAAATACTAAGTAACTTGATGATGCATTTTGAAGCTTTATGAACAACATAGTGCTATTTAGCAGTACATAGTATTTTATAAGACTATAATAGTAATTTTTATAAATGAAATTATATTTTTAAACAATATAATAGCAATAAATAGTGATGTAAAGTTTTATTTGATACTTTGAAACACTATGTAACACTAAAATAGTACTATGAAGTCTTATGTAACACTTTTTAAGACTATTTAGTATTAAAATAGCCTTGTAAAAGCATAATAGTGTGTTAAAAAGTTTCATTTAGCCTTTTAAAACACTATTTAACACTAAAATAGTATCATGACATCATAAAATAATACTATGAAGTTCTATTTAACACTTTTTAAAACTATTTAGTACTAAAATAGCATAATATAGTGTTAAAAAGTTCCATGTAAAAATTTAAAATACTGTAAAACACTAAAATAACACTATAACAACATAATACAATACTATTAAGTCTTATGTAACATTTTTTAACACTTTAAAATACTAAAATACTACTATGCAGTTCTATGTAATATTATAAAACATTACATAGTACTTTAATAACATTTTGCAGTCAATATAAATTAATAATAACTCAAAAAAATATAAAACTATATTTAATATACTACATAGAAATATAAACAGGATATAATAACGTATATATAATATTTAAAAATATACATCTGCTTATTAACATTGAAAATAATTAACTGTAATTATAATTAACTTTTTAAAAAATTAATTTATTAAATAATACATGCGTATTTATGTGAATAATTATATAAATTTATAATCAATTTAATATAATATGCAAATACAAGAATATAAATTAAAAAAAATATATTAAAAATTTTTATTTTTATTGTTAATTGATAATGGAAAACAATTGCTTTTGATGATACTGCTATCATTGTGAAAATTTGATAAGAGATATTTATGAAAATTCGATAAAATTAATTGAGTAATATTGTTGTTGTTTGTAGGTCAACATTTAAGGATAATTAAATTTCTATTTTAGTATATAAAATTTAATTTAAAAGTTAAATGATAAATTATTATCTATTTTTATAATTTTTATTTGAAAATGAAAAAAGGTATGAGTGAGCTTATATCTTCATGCAGATACTTGAGATTATTTTATTTTTATATTTAATTTAATACAAGGAAAAATAAATTTAAAAATATATAAAAATAAAATTATATTTTTTATGTTAAATAAATATTTATGTACTTGAATATATATCTTGATTAAAATATAATATAAAAAAAATATATTTAATTTTGTTATCTTTTTAGATCGATATTTAATTTTCATTTAATATTTTGATTAATATATTTATTATTATCTCAAATGATGGAATTTTTTTTTAATCAACTCATAATAACCTTGAAATTAAATAAATTAAAAATAATTATATTTTTTCTTTTTTTAACCATCTTAAATAAATAAAATTTATAAATTAACTTCATCAAGCAACTGTCAACTTGACCAACAATTATTTATAAAAATAATATACAAAAAAAAAAATAAAAAAAATTAGATTACATTCTCATTTAACCACAAGTCATGCCTCAGTTGTTCATAAAAATATATCTCAACTTGAAAAAAAAATAAAATAAAATAAAATAAAGATAACAGTAAAAAAATATAAAAATAAAAAAACCAACCACATCATTTGTAAAATAAGAAATATTAATAATAAATTTTTACAATGAAAAATAAAAATTTTCACTATAAACAAAAAAATATAACAAAATTTGATAAATATAAAATAAATATTAATAATAATAAATACAATAAAATTTAAAATATAAAATATAAAAAAAAAAATATTAAAAAATAAATAACAAAGTTGGCATGTAAAATATTTTTATTGGCTTTAAAAAAATTGCCACTTAAAATTCTTATTGCGCATATACCTATTTTTATTTTAACTAACTAACAAGTAATACTTTCTATTTTTTTATAATTTTCATTTAAATTATTTAAAATATTTAAAAAAAAAATATTTAAATAACAATGCTGAGAATATAATAATATAAATAAACAAAAACCAAATAGATAAGAGTTGAATAGACAAATATACATGTAAAGAGGGTTGAAATACAGATTGCCTTGAAAACTACCCCCTTAAATTTTTTCCTATTTAGTAAGTGGGGTAAAATTCTGAATATACATTGAAAATTTTAAAAGACAAAGACAGCAAAACTCATCTAATACACGAAACAGTTTGCACAAAATTTTGATGAACAAACTTTCAATTATATTTCAACAAAACTTTCATTAGTCAACAAACAAATGAAATTCATCTTTACATTTAATTTCAAAAATTTATTATTATTATCTTTAAAAATCAATTAAAAATTATTTAAATATTTTAATTTCTATTGACAAAAAAAAAAGAGAATTATCAAATTTTGAAAAAAAAATATCATGTAATTAAAAGATTTTACAGCTACTATTTTTTATATTATATCAAAAAAATAAATATAGATTTAAATAAACTAGAAAACTGGTTTTTAAATTTTTTTTTAATTTTAGAAAAACAGCAGGTATATTTGAGTGCACCTAGACAATATCAAGGGGCGGAAGAGACCCATGGGTCAGACAATTATACAAACGATCCAGAAGCAGGTAGTAAAGATTTTTAAAAAAAAAAAAATAAAATAAATAAATAATATAAAAAAAAACTACATTTGTTGAAGCTTTCATGAGTCATTGTGGTTTAAAGCAACTTTTTTTTATTATATTTTAACAACAAGTTAAATAAAAAAAATAAATAAATCAACTGTTCATCTTTTATTGTATTTTTATTTTTTTTTTTTGTTATAATTATTATAAAAAATTCACAATAAAATTAGTTGTAAATTGTGAAATTTTATTTCTCAGTATTGTAACATAAATTTACTCTGTGTATTTTAATTAACTGTATTTATTTAAGTACATTTTCAAGTTTAAAAAATTATTGTATAAATGAGACAAAATTTTTTACATTTTTAATCAAAAATTTTCCCTTTTTATTTTTTTTTTTTAGAATTATTATTGTACAAACACCTCGAATCATATAATAATTTAAATTTATTAACATTTTTTATTCAACACCCTCTGAGCTTTTTGATGCAAAATAAAAATAAAATAATCAATAATAACAAGGGTATTTTTAAAAAGTACGATAAAAAATTTTATCAAAGAAATTTTTGTCATTAAGTTTAAATAAATATGTGTATGTGTGTGTTAACTCCAATTAAAAAATATAAAAACCACATTTGACATCAAAGAAATTTATTTATATATACATATATAATAATAATATTTAAAAAAAAATAAAAAAAAGTAAAAAATTTAAATTAGAAAAGTATGTATAAAAAATAAATTAAAAAATATATTTTATGTTTTGGTTTCTCAATTATTTTTACGTGAAATAAGACAGAGGGGATGAAAATAAAAAAATTAAAAAAAAAAAATGATAATAACTAAGACAAGGTAAAAAAAGAAAAAAAAAAAAGATGAAGACTTGGTAATTTAAAAAAAAATGGTCTGTATGAATATTAAAATTTGAAGAATGTCGAGAGAGTTTATAGACGATTGTAAGGGATGAAGGGCCAAGAGAATAAAATTATTTAAAAATTTCATTAGTTGAGAGAAAAATGAGAAATAAAAAACCAAGAAAATTATATATTAATTTATTTTTTTAATATAATTATTATTTGTCTGTCTAGTAATGCAACTTGTTTGCAAAAAAAAAAAAAAAAAAAAATAGACATAAAATATACATACAGGGGTAAATTTTCTACCGATGAACATTAAAATTCAGAGTGCTTTGTTAATTTTCCCTTTTTTATTCAAAGAATATTATAATTCAAAATTCAATGTCTCACATAAACCCTTGTGTGTTTTTTGCCCAGCAATTAATATATTTTGTCTCAAATTAATAATTAACATATAAAATAATAATCAGTAATTTTTTGAATGAAAAATTTGATAAAAGTTATTGAAATTAATTTTAAAAAAATAATTTATAATTAATAATTAATTAAAAAATAATATAAAAGTTTGATAATATATTTTTATTGAATTTCAATTTGGATACAAAAGGAATAATCGATTGACAAAAAAGTTTTGTCTTTTATCCAAAAAAGATGGTATACCATTAATGAATTTACAAAACCAAAGTTAAATTGTCTTTAAAAATATCACAAAATCATCACACCAAGTAAGAGAGTTTAATTTTTAAATTCTTTATTTATTATTTTATCTCTTTAAATTTAAATTTAAATAATTATTTTGATTAAAAAAATAATATATTTAATTTGTAATTTTAAAATGTTGAATCAATTTATATTTTTATATTTAATTATTTATTTATTATTTTTTTGTTTAAATTACTTTTGCATATTTCATCTTTATTGCTGCTGCAATATTTTAATTATAAATTCACTTTAATTATGAAATTTTATGTGAAAAATTTAATAACCAGTAAAAGGCTAGGTAAAATAATAATATATTGAGGAAAATTTTAATTGGTGAATATATTGATCCAGGAATTTGTAAATAATTATTATGAAAATATAAATCAATTAAATATGTTATTTTTGGAAAAAAAATTAAATGAGAAATGTAAAATTTAAAATTAAAGATAATAAAAGTTGAGTTAATTTAATTTGTCTAGAAAAAATTAAGTAGGTAGTGGTTGATATTAATAGTGTCATTGTTATGATGACAAAACTAAATATTTTTTTTTTTTTATTATTTATTATAATTGGCAATGACAAATAATTGAGAATATAATAACAATTTCTAGTTACAATCATTGTACAGATCCAGAAATATCGAGTATTTTCTATTTTATATTTTTATTTTTTTATTAAATTATATATCAATAAGTGGATTTTATTGTCCAAATAACAATTTACTCTTTAAAATAAAACTACAGAAAACAAATTTATATAAATAAAAAAAATAAAAAATGTATTTATCAACATCTAGTAAATTTTTACTCTCAAATAATATAAAAAACTAAATAATTAACTCCAAAATAAACAGAAAAGTATATAAATTAATTTGGAATAAAATTTAAAATAAAATTGTAAAATGAGATTTTAAAAAAATAATTTGTTTACATGACAATTAAAAAAATAAAATTTTTAAATTATAATATTTTTTTGAATGAAAAAAAAAAAAAACATAAAAGTTTCAAATTTCCAAAACGTCGGAATATAGCAAAAGGGCAACAGATGTCCATACCTGATCCTGAGAACGGTCAAAAAAAAAAAAATAAGAAATAAAAATTTCTAATATATATAATATAATGAACACTAGGATCCCTTAAAAAAAAAAAAATAATAAAAAAATAAAAAAAAATCCAACAAAGCATTAAAAAAAATTTATACAGCTATCCAATAATATTTTTTTTTAAATTTTATTATTTTAGATTTTTTTTTTTCTATTCAAAAAGGATGATTGTTAATTTTCAAAAATCAAAATGATATATTTAACGACTTTTGTTTCATCTACAGATGACTAAGTTTATTTTCATGGACATTGTCTGTTAAGGGAATAATAATTTTGTTATTAAATGTACATATATGTGTAACAAGTTATTAAATTTACATTGTTAAATTTATTGGTTTTTCTTACGATCACACATTAGCTACTACCGACAAAAATAAAAATATTGTTTTGTTCATAAAACAACATATACGTATTGTAATTACACTATAACTTTATCATTTTATATTTCAATAAAATAACAACAAAAAAAATATACATATATGTCATCAAAATTTATTATCATTTTTTATTTCAATGTTTTATTACATTTTTTTGTGTAATAATTTACAATAATAAACAAATGTAATTAAAAATTAAACTATAAATAATTATTATTATTTAGTTTCTTGTAAAAATGATGGTTTAAAAAAATAAAATTTTAAAAAAATCATTAATATCAATCAACCGGATGTGATCCTAATGATGTTCTTGTTATTTTTTATTTTTTAAAAGACCACCAAAGTATTATTTTTGTCGGCAAATATTTATATAGAAAATGAGTTTGTAAAAATTAAAATTCAAGGAAATTTATTGTTTAATTTAAATGACAAAAAAAATTATTTTTTTTTTAAGAAAATATTAGATAATATAAACAATATAAAATAAAATTTGTTTATTTATTTTTATATTTTTTATTTGTAAATTTTTTCTTTTATTTTCAAGCAAATTACCTCACACTGTATCAAATTACTTATAACATGTAAAATCGGAGCAAAGAAACCTTTAAATAATAATTAATTTAATTTTTTAATTTATTAATTTTATTTTTATAAATTAAATAATTTAATTTTTTTATTAATTGTTATTCATGACAGATGGTGAACAAATTTTACTCCAAAAAAAATAAAAATAAAATTTTTTATTATTTTTTTTGGAGTAATAAAAAAACAATATGCTAGACACGTGTTAAAGCATCAATAAAATTACATAATAATATTTCTTAGAAGAAGAAAAAAAAAATAATAATTTAAATTATTTTTTTATATAAAAATTATAAATTTAAAAAAAAAAAAAAAAAAAACAGAATTTCATTTTTTAGATTTCAAGTTGTCGAGAGGTGGCGCCGCTTGCGGAATTTTTTAAAAACACATCTGCCGGCTGCCAGACGTAAAAAAAAATGTCGTAAAAAAATAATAAAAAAAATTAAACAATAAATTAATAATTAAAGTATAATATCTAATATAAATTTTATAATTTAATTTAATTTATTATTTAATATTATATTCATGTTTTAACTTACCGGCGCGGCCAAACACGTTGATAGGATGAAATCCAGTTTAAAATCTTTTTTTTTACACTGTCACTGGTGTTATATATATTTATATATAAAAAAAAAAAAAAAAAAAAAAAAAAAAAAAAAAACGACAGATGCTGAATAAACAAAAATAAATCCTTGGTAAATCCGTAAATTAAATTAAGCTCCAAAATAATTAAACTCAAATCCTTTTTTTTTTTATTTTTTGTATAATCACAAATCACTCAAATATAATTTCACAAAAGTAAATAAACAATAAATTATTAATAATAATAAATCACTTTGATAAATTTTTTTTACCCAAAAAAAAAAAAAACAATTCACTTGGAGTAAAAAAACCAAAAAATGAATTAAAAAATTATAAAAATTGCACTTTTACTGAATAAAAATCACAAATAATATTTTATAAATATAATTTTAATGAAAATTTTTAATAAAATGTAAAAATTTTTTTTGTGGCTCGTGTCACGACTAATAGCGTTGATTACGACGCGCGCTCCTCATGTCGGTCGGCGCGGGAATGACTGGAGGGTCGTGCTTCGGGCTCACGATATTGGTGGGGAGTATGGGGGGAGAAGGAGAGAAAAAGAGAGAATATGTATGTATATAGAAAAAAGGAAAAAATAATAATATAAAATGTATAAGAGGGGGGTTATTGTCGCTCGCGGTAGGAGAAGGCAATTGACACTGGTGGGAGAAATGCCAATCGACACAATATTTATCAAGTGGGGGAAGAGAATATAATATATATATATTTCATATGAAAAAGTAGTGGGGTAGATAAAATATAAACAGTAGGGGGAGAGGGTTATTTCTAGATGTATCTATTGTAGGGGAAAATTTATAATTTAAATTTTATTAAAAAAAAAAAAAAAGTGGGGGATAATGTAAATACAATTGTCATTGGTTCATTATTAAATTATAATTAGATATAAATTTATTTTAAAAAAAATTTTTTTTTTTTTTCTTTATTTAATTTTATATATGACAAGGTGTCAAATATAATTTCAATGTATTTTAAAAGAGGGTTGTTTTTTTTTTTTTTATAATAGGGATGAATTTGACAAGACTGAGAGATTATTTTGATTGTCAAATTGACAACTGTTGCAATAGGAGGGTTAAAAAATTATCCTATTGATTTTATTTTTATTTATAATTTAAAATAATTATTAAAATATAAAGTTTATTTATAAAAAAAAAAAAAGTTTATGATAAAAAAGTTTAATTACTTTTAAAATTAGAATTTTTTGTTAAAAAATAAAAAAAAAAAAAATACATAGTTAATTTTATTTTTTATCTTTAAATTGTAATTTCTATTTAGTTCTTTTAGATAATATAAATGTATAAAAAAAAAATAATAATAATAAATAAAAGTTGGTAATGAATTAACTGAGAAAAACTTTTGTTAAAAAAAAAAATTTATTAAGAGAAATTTAGAGTATTATAAATTATGGCAAAATAGTATTAACAAAAATATTCCATTTGTATATGTTGGCAATATTTTACAAGTGATTTAATGAACGATAATATATTAACATTTAATAAAAAAAAAGTTATATCGTTTTTAATGTTACGATGTTACAAGTAACATTTTTTATTTTATTTTAATCTTATTTATTTTATGACTATATTTAGATATTTTTTTTTTATCATTTTTATTCTTAGGAAAAATACCTGAGATTTTGTATAAATAATATTGTGTTTAGTTTTGTCTGTTGACCCAGATAACAAGTTCAAGTATTTTTTTTTTTTTTTTTTTTGAGTGTCGATACACATATGTTCACAATTATTGTGTAAATAAAAAATGTACAACAAATAAAAAAAAAAAAAAAAAGATTAGTAAAACTCAAGTATATCAAGCCACGTAATTAAATAACTTGGCAAACTAATAAATATTATTTTATCATAATTAAAACAACGAAAAAAATTTATAAAATTTAATTTTTAAATTATTTAAAAAATAACTATTTAATTTTATAAATAATTTATTTTTTAAGTAAAAAATAATATTAAATAATACAAAAAAATATAAAGATGAAGAATTAGAATAAAATGGTAAAAAAAAATTTATAAAAAAAAAAAAAAAAAAAAAAACGACGTTATTACATTTCCACGTAGAACGTCATGGGAGGGCTTTAATTTCAGAAGTATTCAAATTTATTTAAATCCAATTTCCTCAACTTCCATATTAAATCCGTTGTGTCGTGGTTTTCACCCCTAATATTACCACCCATCTACCCCTATATTTATCTCCCTCTATTATTTATTTTATTTTATTATTTTTTCATATTTTTTAAAATAATTTTTTTATATTTTTCATCTCCCATATATTTATTTTCTGTCTCAAAACTAAGGTCATATTTCCAATGAAATGATTTCTTGTTGTTGCATTTATTATATATATCATATTGTTCATTGACCTGGAAGATGAAGATAATAAATTTTAAATTATGATTATACATTTTATCAAGAAAAATTACATTATAATTTAATAAAATATATTTCCATTTGTATAATTGATAATTTAATTTTTATTATTATTAATTAAATTGAGGAAAATAATAATGATTCAATTGTCAATATATTTTTATTAAAATATTTATTATAATTATCAAGTAAATTAATTTGATTAGAATTTATTTATTATCATTAATTTTTTTTTTGTTTTTTTAAAACAACAGGAAAAAAATTTATTTAAATTAAAATAATAATTCAAGTTTATTTATACAAAGATAATGAGCTTTTTTTATTAATTTCAAATTTTACAATACAAATTTACACTGTTCTTAATATTAACCTATAATTCTATTTGGATTTTTTTGTGATGTTAAATTTTTTATTTTTATAGTACTATAGTAATAAATTATTACTAAAATTACATACATAGTAGTTTAGTGTTTGAATAATTTAAAAATTATCAAGTTATACAGTACTGATTGTTTAGAAAAAAATATAAAATTTCAATCAACTAATAGTATTATAATTAAGAAAGCAATAGTGGCTGACGAGGCAAATGCATTTTTTTCTACAAATGTGATGCTGTTATGTGTTCAAACCTTTCACTGATCGTCATTATCATATTCATTACCGACATTATTATCTAAATTTAATTTGTTGGGGCAAATATCTTGTCGCATAAAACAAGTGAGATGAGGACAAAAACCTCCTCAGTTGTTCTATGCCACAAGATGTTTGCTCCAAATTCAAAATAAATATTTTTTTTTTTTTACAACAATATAATAATTTACGTATCAAATATCCATCCAATTAATAAATAAATTGCATTTCAAATAGTAAAGTATAATTATTGATATTATCATCAAAGAGCTTTGTAATATCTTTTCAAACTATTCAATCAAAAATAGTATAAAACATAGTTACTATAGTAATCACATTTAAATGAGCTTTAAAGCACAAACCAATATCATAACCTAATTCTATGTATTTTGTAATATTATGTGGTGGATTTCAAATTATCTAATTATTTTATACAAAATTAAACAAATTATTAGCTAAAAAAATTTGTTTTTAAAAAATATAATCAATAAATTTATGATTATGGACTTTTGAAAATGTAGATTATAATATATATTTTTGATATTAAATTTAATATTAATCGGAAAACACATGTATGTACTTTTCGTGATATTGCATGAATTATTTAAATTAATATTAACGTTTATACAAAATTTATAAAATAAACAAATTTATAATTAAAAAAAATTAAATAAAATAAAATTCACTGGATGTTTACTATTATAATAATAATAATTATTATTATTATCATTTAATTTTTGTTATCATTTTTATTTTTTTTATTTTTTTAAACTCACTTACTCACTTGGTTTTGCTGCTATATATTTTGTCTCTACGAATAGATAAATAATCTTAATTGGCTACGTCCCGGGGATCTTTCGATCTTAATTGCACAACTTGATAAAACTAAACTGGCTATTTATTTTATTTTGTTTTTAATTTATATATATTTTTGTATTTTTTTATATTTAAATTATCTCAATGAAGGATATATACATTATTTTTTATTTTTTTAAAATTTTCATTCAATTGAACTTGAAAAAAAATTGGATAAATCGATTGATAGATTGACAAGTCATCTTGACTATCACCGGATGGCTCTTGATATAATTTTTTATTTAACAAATATCCGTGGGAGAATTCAATGGCCTTGATAAGACCGAAATAAAAAAAATAAAAAATATTTTTAAAAATAATTAAAAACAAAAGGACAAAAAGATAAGAGGAAAACAAAAAGCTCTCAAGAGAAATATTTGTTTTATTTTTTTTTTTAACAAAAAACGCACATTGAAGAAAATATTTTTCATCTATTTTAATATTTTCATAAATAAAAATGTTTATTTATTATTTTATTATTATTATTATTTTTTTTCACATTGAATTGTGCAATAACAATGTACCAAGATAATTAAAAATAAATATAAAATAAACAATTCATCGATCGTAAAATAGACGAGTTTTGAAATGAAAATAAATATTATTAAATAAATCTCATTAGTTCTAAAATTCAAGTATTTATTTAAATTTTTTTTGTTATTTTTATACTTGAATTTATTTACATATGAATTATACAATTTTTATACCAGTAAATTAACAAAAAAAATTTATATTTAAAAATTAAAAATAATAAAAAAATATATATCACGAATTCAATTTTGTAATTTAAATGTACGACAAATGTTTTGAAATTAATTTTGTAAATTGTATTTTGTTGATTTAATTTCTTGTTCAAGGCAAACAGTCAACAGAATTAAATTATATTTGTAATGAAATAAAAAATAAAAAATAAAAAATAAAAAAAAGATGAAGAGTGGTGAAAACAAACCAACATGTAGAAAAGAAAAAATACGAGAATAAAAAAAAAAAAAAATTGCAAAAAAAAAGCATTTATTTGGCCTGGAGCTTGAACCGAAATGAATCAACAAAGTGTGTATATATGTATTTACGTTTAGTGAACAAACGTAACGACGGTAAACTCGAAATTTATTGTTAAACCTATGTACGCCTATATCAACCTCGAGGGACGAGGTTCACCAGCTGTGCTGGGTGACTTTAACAACGGCATCGGGGATATTGCAACTTGGGAATAAAATAACATTCATTGTTTTAATAAAAATAGATTTTTTTTTTTTAACAATATTATTATATATAATTAAATAAACAAATAGACAAATGAATAAATAAATAGTTAAAATTTATATTGTGTATTTTGTTTGTTTCAAAGAAAATTTCAATTTTTTTTTTTCTCGGGAATTATTAGGTAAAATTATGTATAGATTATTTGATGATTTGAAAGGTACAGATAAATAGTTTAAATTTTATTTAGTTTTATGGGAGATTTTTTTGTCATAAAAAATATAGTTGTCCAAATAAAAAATATAAATAATAATTAATATCGTATTAGAATTAAGCAAGCTACAGTGACTGATCAGGCAAATAATATTAAAAATTCATGGTTGCAATCGATCGAATCCAGGTTGGAATAAAAACTGAAGAAGTTATAGTTGGTTACAGTTATTAAAATTATACTTATGTAAAACTTTGATGTGTATTTATTTGGGGCAAATATCTTCTCAGTTGTTTTGTGCCTTTAGATATTTGCTCCAAATGCCAAATAGATATATTTTTTTTATTTATATAATTATTGGATAAATCAAATTGAACATAGTATTTAAAAATAAAAAAAAAAATTGATATATTTGATGGTTTTTCAACCCCCTCATGTAGATAATTTGGAAAATTCATAAAATATTTGTAAAAAGTTTTAGATAAAATATGAAAACAATAATTATTTAAATTCAATTAACTTGATATTAAAGTAAATAAAAGTAATGATAAAATGTGTTTTTTAATGTATAATATTTATACAGTACACGCATTATTATAATAACAGAGTTTATCATCGTGTGCGTTCCAAGTGTTTCAAGAGTGGATGAAGAATAATTCACTGTTTGCTGGTTGCTATCATCTGGACCTTATACTTACGTCATTATATCCCCCTCAGGTATATCATCCTTTATTATCTCAAATTTTTTTTATTTTTTTATTTTTGTTATTACCATCTTTTAATACAACCTTTATTTTAAACATTACAATTTTTTTTTTTTTTAAATTGTTTTGTTAAAAATAAGCAAATCATAGATATATTTTAATTATTTTTAAATTTAATCAATTTATCAAGTAAATTTAATTGGAATATTTGAAAATTTATTTTAAAATAATTTAAATATATTTTTTTTATTATTAATTTTTATATTTTTTCAATTACAATTTTTTAATGTTTTTTCTTTTTTAAATTTATTTTATATGAAATAATCAACTTTTTTTATATCCTTTTGTTTTTTTTAAAAAAAAAAACATAAAATGATATTACATTTCAAATATTTTAAAACTATAAAAATTATTTTAATTTTTATAAAACATTTTTTACATTAAACTGAGTAATATGTAAATTTAATAAAATGAATATTTAAGACAGTCATTTTGATAATTTAAAGTCATAATATTTTTATATTTTTATTATCATAAAATTGCAATGTTTTATATCAATGTTATTTATAAAAATAATAATTAAATATTTATTATTTATAACTTAAATAATAATGATAGCTTTTAATATTAAATTTACAAAATGACAACACAATATACATTGACATGATGATCAAAGTATAACAAGTGACCTCGAGCAATACTTAACTTTAACTAACAACCATTTATTCTAATTTCATGTCATTAAATTTTCATTGACAAATAAATATTTATGACATTGAATTATTAATCTTTTTAAAAAAAAATCCAACAAATAATAAATTAAATAAAAAAATAAAAACAATGTTAATAAAAAATAATTATAAGAAAAACAATTTTAACAATTAAAAATAAAATTGTTTCTTGAAAGATTGTAAATTGAGATAAACGCACAATGTGGTAATTAAAAGTCGTGACATTGGATAAATAAATAAATTAAAAAAATAAAAACAAACAAAAAATAAATAATTAAATTAAAAAAAAAAAAGAAAAGACAAATAATGTCGACAAGTATCTAGGATGATGGGACTAGAGAAAAACATTTAAAAAATATAAATTTATTATTTTTATTTGATATTTCAAGGTTTCTTTGAAGAAAAAAGAGAATATGCCGACAGACAATTTGATATCATGAGGGATAGATCTTGATCTTGATATCGATTAGACATTATTCATTAAAAATAAGGATCAAGTTTAAATAGTATTCGTTAACGATGACAAGACACACATCAATTGATCTCAACTGATGCAGAAAAAAAAAATATAAAAAAATATAATTTGTAAAATATATTTAGATCATCATCATACAAGGATAAAACTTGATCAATCATTTAAATAAAAATTAAATTATTATTCAATTATTTAATAAATTATGTAAATTTTATGATTTAATTATTCATCAATTTATATTTTTATTTAATTGTAAAATATTTTTGGAATATTTTATTTAATTTGTTAATTTTTTCATAAAATATTTTGGTAAATATATATAAATTTTAAAATTATAAATAAATAGATATATAAACATTTTGTATTTTTATAATATTTATTTATTTTTCAGAGAAAATTTGTGTAATCAAATTAAATGTTATAATGGCTTTTTAAAAGATATTAATATTTTTTTGAGTAGAAATTTTCTAGCTAAATATTATTGCATAATTTTGTAATTGATTTTACTAAAATAACAAGACATCCCAGTAGAAATTTATTTATTTTTTTTTAATTTACTTGAATCATATATTTTGGTTAAATTATTAATTAATTAATTAAATAATTCATCAATTAGTCATTGTATTTTGATGACTCAACTTTATTATTATTTCTAAATTAAATTGAATCATACATTTTGCAAATAACAAATTAATGAGTCATTTCATTGTTATTATTATTTAAAATTTAATTATCTCAATATTTATTTTTTAAATATTCTCTAAAATATGTACTTAATTTTTTAATTAAATTTTTTATTAATCTCATTATTTACTAGCTAATATAGTTTTTATTTTTTCCTCAAATTTATTTTACAAAAAATTATATATTTATTTACAAAAATATATATTTATTTACAATATTTTAAGTGAAATATTGTTATTTAAAATATTTATATCAATGTAATTATATTCAACATGTAATAAAAGTCAAAATAAATAAATTTAAATATAAAAATTGATGAATAAAAATATTTGATGACTTGAATAAATATCAAGTGATTTTTTAAAATTAAATAACAAATAAAAAATAAAAAGTAATATATTTATAAAAAAAAAAAAAATAATAAAATAATATTGTATTTCAGATGTCACACTCCCCTTTTTTCAAATGAATAAAACTTTTAACAACCAACAGTTAAAAAGTTGTAATATCCCCAGCAAAGTTTTATGATCGTCTGAGAGAGTCTAGTATTATTTTTATTTTTTTATATATATTTTATTATATTTTTTATTTCTTTCGTTATATTTTTTTTGAGCAAAAGAAAGGACCTTTTTATCAAATATCGAAGCTTGTTATAATTCAATGTTTCATTAACATTAAAAAATATAATTTTCATTTATTTAATTTCAATTTTTTTCTTGGCAATAATATCAAATCATAGCTTTATATATTAAATTAAATATACAATCTAATTTTTTTTCTCATTCATTAAATTTTATTCTTCTTTAAGAAATAAATTATATTGAAAAAAAAAATATAAAAATATATAAAATTTTATTCTCATTAAAAATTCTTTAATGTTTTATTAAAATTGTCTTTTTGATTTAATTTAGTGACAAAAAATGAGCTCAATAAAAATTAAATTAAACTCTTCTTTTTTAATTTAAAAAGTATTTTTATTTAATTTATAAAACTATTTCATTTTTTTTTTTTTTTTTTTTGTTCTTTTCTTGTTTCGTATCTCATTAATGGGCTAATTACTTTTGGTAATTGCTGGGCAAATGAGAGCCATTAGGAACCGCGAATCATGAAGTAAAAGCATAACCGTTATTTTGTTCATAGTATTACATTTATAAAAAAAAAAAAATCTTGATAATAAACATGATGAGAGACAGTTAATATGAAGTTTAATCAGTACATACTAAATACTAAATTAAAATTTAAAAAAAAATAAAAATTTTGAAAATTAAAATTAGCCAAAGTTTAGGAAATTTTAAATTAAAAAAAAATTGTAATTAAATAATTTATTCAGCTGTTTTTTTTTTAATTTATAAAAATTTATTAATAATTATTTTAAAACTGTAAAAATACTTTTTAAATTTTATCAAAATTGATATGTAAATTTAATGAAAATTTTAAAGTTTCATTTTGATTTATTGAAAATTATTTGATAAATTAAATGTATTTTTAATATTTATAATATTAATATTATTTTAAAAATAAATTTAAATTTACGATTATGTCAATTGAAAAAAATATAATTAAAAACAAAATGATAAATTTAATTTTATTAATTTAAATAAATAATTATAATATTGCCATAAATTGTATGGAAAAATTTATAAATATCTTGTAGAAATTAATTGGTATATTTAGATATTTATTATTATAAAAAAAAAATAAAAAAAGTTGGTTTATTTTACCATGACGTTGTGTAATCACGTGGAAAAACATCACTGTCATTATTCAATTATTTATTACATTGAATGACGAAATCATCACTAATTCACTATTGAATAATTACAATCTCTATGAAAAATTATAATTTAAAAAAATTATTATTTTAGATTGACATCATTAGATTTATTATTATTTATTTTTAAATTTAATTAGATATTATTATTAATATTTATTTATTTATTTAAATATTTTTTTTTTAATTGACAATTTAATTTTAGGTTTGTCAAAAATGAATATTTATGTTGACTTGTCGCTTCAGGCGATTGAATAATCACAATTTAATTTTTGTCATGACAAATAATTTTGTTTTATATACATTTTTTTTTTCAACTAAAATATAATTGGATTTATATTTTTAAATTGAATAAAATATTATAATTGATTTTAAATATTTTTTTTTTTGAATTTTAAATTTATTATTAAAATAAGTATATGGAATTATTTTTGACTTTGATATTTTTTGAGTGAAATGTAATAATTATTTTTTTAATATTTTAAATGTTTTTTTCATTTTAATTTGATCAAAATTATAAATACAAAATTCTAACAATCACTACGATTTTAATATATCATTGTGTTTTTAATTTAATTTGTATTTTCATTTATTTGGCAATAAAAAACAAAATTACATATTTAAAATTTAAATTCACCATTATATTAAAATTATATCAATATATTTTATTAAATATAAACACAAAAATTACATAATTAATATTAAAAATGTCTTGAAAAAAATTATATAGAAAAACAAATTGCATTTTATTATCTTTAAAATTAACTTGGTTCATTTATCTTGAAAATAAATTTAAAAATAAATTAATTAGTCATTCAATTATTACAACTATTTTAAAATTAATTAAATAATACTGAAAAAGAAATTATATTTATTAATAAAAAGTTAAAAAAAAAATTGACAATATTTCTCTTATTAAAATTCAGAATATATAAAATTGAAATATTTAATTTTTCTTTAAAACAATTGAGAATTTAAATAAATTATAATAATAAATTATTAAAACAATATATATATATGATTCATAAATAATTGTCAAAGAATCCAATAGATAAAAAAAGAAAAAGATATATAGTTGAGTTAAAAAAATTTATAAAATATTTAAAAATAAAAAATAAAAAAAATAAAAATGATATTAATATAAGATATGGAAGTTGTAGGAAAGTTTTCAACTAAGTCATCTCAACTTTATAGAATAAATATACCTTGTAGAAGTCGAATTGCATTAAAATATCATTCAGCTTGAGGGTATAACTTGAAAATATATATTTAAAAACTCATATTATGTCACACAATAAAATAAAAAAAATAATAATCAAATTAAAGTGATTTATATATATAAAATGTAGGATGTTTAAATTTTGTATATTTGATGATGATCATCACTTAAACCACATTGCCTTGGACAATAATAAACTGTGATATAATAATGCTTGTATAATTTTTATTATTAGACATAAATATGTTGAGAATTTTTCCATTTTTTTTTTTTTTTCTAAAATATTTATAAACACAAATTTTAAATATAATTTTGTTATTAAAATAAATTTAAATTGTTTGTTAAATGCTAAATTAATATTTTGCTTGGATTCTAAATTTAAAACTTTATATATTTTTTTAAAATTCCAAAAAATTTAAATGGCATTCAATTTTTTTTTATTTAATATTTCCATTATTTTTCAATAATAATTATAATTTAAAGAAAAAAAAAAAAAATGAAATAGAAATTTAAATTTTAACATTCAAAGATGATAAAGATATGACATTTTAATTTACTTGAACCCAAAAATTTCTTTGAACCCCAAAATCTCTGTTCAAAGTATAAATATCCAAGAAAATTATTTAAAATAAAAAAATTAAAAAATAAATATATATACCTGTACAAATTCAATTACATTTTATGTATCAGAATTGAAATAATATATAGATTTTAGTGTCATTTGCAGACATATAGAGAAAATACACGAATAACATTTCACTCAACATGAACAGCTGTCCACAACACGCACTAACTTGTCACACAATTTTATTTTTTTTTACTTGTGGTTTGGCAAAATTTCACATATAAATACATACTCACTATCTCTTAATGAATTTTTTATAAAACTTTAAAAACACATGTACCTGATGCTTGTTGACAAACTAACAACTATTTAATGAAAAAAAATTACAAAAAATTATACAAATTGCTAAGAAAAATTATATAAATTTTTCAAGATAAAAATTATAAATTTAATTATATTTATTTATTACAAATTTTAATTATAAATTTTATATTTTAAATAATAATTTTTGTTGGTACTTGTTCATCAGAGCATAACCAATCAAACAAAATAAATAAAAAATATAAATCCTGTTATTCAAGTATATATAATATTATAAATTATTTTTTTAATAAAATATTTTAAATTCTCGATTGTAAAAATATAATTAAATTTTTTTATAACAAAAATTAATTTACAAGTTGATATTAAATATTTCATTAGTTATTTCAAATATTGAGGCAAATATATTTCTAGTTTTGATGTTTATAATTTTATATTTTTTTTGCTGTCATTAGATGTGTTTTTTTTTTTCTAATTTATTTATTTATTTATTATTATTTTTTTTTTCGCCTAACGGCAATTTAATTCCGGGTCAAGGCAATCCTAAGAATTTACGTCACCTATATTTATTTATCCACAAAATAATCCGTTATATTTTATTGAATAAATTTATAATATTTTTTGTGTATTTATTTATATATTTATTTATTAATATCAATATATTTTTAATTTATGAATTAATAAATAATAAACAAATTGTAAAAAAAATAATTAAAATTAACATAAAATTTATTTAAATATATAATTATATGTGTAACCGGAAATATCATTATTTAAATTTATTTTTTTATAAAAAAATAATAAAAACATTAATCTAATTAACAATGAAATAAAAAATAAAAATAATATTACAAAATATTTTCATAATTATTTAATAAATTGACATTGAAAATTATTAATGATAAATAAATTAAAAAAATTTGAAAAAATATATCAATTGAGTAATATACTAATTTTAAATTCAAGGTTATTTTTTATTAACAAAAAATTTTTAAATTAATTACATAATTATTGCATTATAATTAAGAAACAATTGTATTTTTAATTTTTTTTTTTTGAATAATAATATGTTTAATAAATAATTGAGTATCATTATACAAAGTTGATGAGAATGATGTTGTATTGAGAGTAAATATAATGTAGCTATTTAGAAAAGACACTAAAAAAAAAGCACTTAATATATGGATTGATAATAATATCAAGATAAATTTGAATATATGCTGATGCAACTGACATCATGCATATGCAATCAGAAGAGAGATTGTTAGTTTGACTCGGACACCTGTTAAATTCATTGGAGTCTCATCATCATCATTGCTTTCATCAAATATATCAACAAGACTGCTTTTTTTTTTACATAAAAAAATATAATTATTAATCAATTAAAAATATATACAGCTGAATTAATGAATGCATAAATTGATGAGCTATTTTATTATATAAAAAAATCAATTTTTAATTAATTTTTTTGTTTATATATTTTGACTAGGGCTTCACTCAAAACTAAATATGCCAAGACTGAGCCCAGTTTTGTCTTGGTTTTAATAACATTAGTCTTGTTTTGGTCGTGGTTTGGTTTTCATAGTTGTTTACACGATTAAAACATAAAACCATTATATTTTAGTTAGAAAAATTATTATCGACAGAAATACCTTATTTCAGGAAGGTGACTCAAAGTCGGAGGTAAAAGTTATCTTCAAAGTTCAATATAATTTTAAAATTAATAGAAATAATTTTTTTTATGCATTGAAACAACGTCTTCCATTGTTGTTGACAAAATTCAATCATCATACTTCAATATTTTAACCGAGAAAAATTTATTTTGACAAAATTGTCTCTTTTTCAAAAAGTCGACTCTAAGTCGGAGGTAAAAGTTATCTTCAAAGTCCAATAAAAATTGGAAATGAATAAAAATAATTTTTTTTATGCATTGAAACAACGTCTTCCATTGTTGTTGACAAAATTCAATCATAATACTTCAATATTTTAACCGAGAAAAATTTATTTTGACAAAATTGTCTCATTTTTAAAAAGGTGACTCTAAGTCGGAGGTAAAAGTTGGCGTCAACGTTCAATAAAAATTGGAAATGAATAAAAATAATTCATTTTATGCATTAAAACGACGTCTTTCATTGTTGTTAACACAATTCAATTATAATATTTCAATATTTTAACCGAGAAAAATTTATTTTAACGAAAATGTCTCATTTTCAAAAAGGTGACTCTAAGTCGGAGGTAAAAGTTATCTTCAAAGTCCAATAAAAATTGGAAATGAAAAGAAATAATTTATTTTATGCATAGAAACAACGTCTTCCATTGTTGTTGACAAAATTCAATCATAATATTTCATTATTTTAACCGAGAAAAATTTATTTTAACGAAATTGTCTCATTTTCAAAAAGGTGACTCTAACTCGGAGGTAAAAGTTATCTTTAAAGTCCAATAAAAATTGGAAATGAAAAGAAATAATTTATTTTATGCATGAAAACAACGTCTTCCATTGTTGTTAACACAAATCAATTATAATATTCCAATATTTTGACCGAGAAAAATTTATTTTGACAAAATTGTCTCATTTTCAAAAAGGTGACTCTAAGTCGGAGGTAAAAGTTATCTTCAAAGTCCAATAAAAATTGGAAATGAAAAGAAATAATTTATTTTATGCATGGAAACAACGTCTTCCATTGTTGTTAACTCAAATCAATTATAATATTCCAATATTTTGACCGAGAAAATCTTATTTTAACGAAAATGTCTTATTTTCAAAACGACAACTTTAAGTCGGAGGTAAAAGTTATCTTCAAAGTCCAATAAAAATTGGAAATGAATAGAAATAATTTATTTTATGCATTGATACAACGTCTTCCATTGGTGTTGACAAAATTCAACCATAATATTTCATTATTTTAACCGAGAAAAATTTATTTTAACGAAAATGTCTCATTTTCAAAAAGGTGACTCTAAGTCGGAGGTAAAAGTTATCTTCAAAGTCCAATAAAAATTGGAAATGAAAAGAAATAATTTATTTTATGCATAGAAACAACGTCTTATATTGTTGTTGACAAAATTCAATCATAATATTTCATTATTTTAACCGAGAAAAATTTATTTTAACGAAATTGTCTCATTTTCAAAAAGGTGACTCTAACTCGGAGGTAAAAGTTATCTTCAAAGTCCAATAAAAATTGGAAATGAAAAGAAATAATTTATTTTATGCATGGAAACAACGTCTTCCATTGTTGTTAACACAAATCAATTATAATATTCCAATATTTTAACCGAGAAAAATTTATTTTAACGAAATTGTCTTATTTTCAAAACGACAACTTTAAGTCGGAGGTAAAAGTTATCTTCAAAGTCCAATAAAAATTGGAAATGAATAGAAATAATTTATTTTATGCAGTGATACAACGTCTTCCATTGGTGTTGACAAAATTCAACCATAATATTTCATTATTTTAACCGAGAAAAATTTATTTTAACGAAAATGTCTCTTTTTCAAAAAGTCGACTCTAACTCGGAGGTAAAAGTTATCTTCAAAGTCCAATAAAAATTGGAAATGAAAAGAAATAATTTATTTTATGCATGGAAACAACGTCTTCCATTGTTGTTAACTCAAATCAATTATAATATTCCAATATTTTGACCCAGAAAAATTTATTTTAACGAAATTGTCTCATTTTCAAAAAGGTGACTCTAAGTCGGACGTAAACGTTGGCGTCAACGTTCAATAAAAATTGGATATGAATAAAAAAATTTTTTTTTATGCATTGAAACAACGTCTTCCATTGTTGTTGACAAAATTCAATCATAATATTTCATTATTTTAACCGAGAAAAATTTATTTTAACCAAATTGTCTCATTTTCAAAAAGGTGACTCTAACTCGGAGGTAAAAGTTATCTTCAAAGTCCAATAAAAATTGGAAATGAAAAGAAATAATTTATTTTATGCATGGAAACAACGTCTTCTATTGTTGTTAACACAATTCAATTATAATATTTCAATATTTTGACCGAGAAAAATTTATTTTAACGAAAAAGTTAAAATAAATTAAACGCTCGCTTTTCAAGACAAGTCCAAGAGTGGTCTTTGTATGGAGTGAAGCCCTTATTCTGACTGTTGATTTTAATTATTTATTAATATTTCGATTGTTTTTTAATATTATTAAGTTGTATTTATGTCTGTCTATTTTGCAGGACAAATTTTTTGCTGGATAAAATAATTAAAAATGCAAGTAGTTTTTTACTAGCATTATTTAAAATTAAATTGTAAAAAATAATTTTCATAATAATCAAAAAAAGTAGACAATAAAATTGTCAATGAAAAAATTTATAATCAATTTATATTCATAATTAAAATTTAAAAGTTAATCATCATTAATTTTCAACCCTTTTTTAAAAATCTTATTAAATTTTTATTTTCCCATTAATTTTCAAACGGATATGATGAAAATAATTCATAAAAAAATTACATATAAAATTTTATTATTCAACAATAAAATAAAAAAATGATAAAATGATAAAATAATTAAATTATTAATCTATATAGTAGCCAAGTTAAAAATAAAAACAAATAAATTTATAGAAAAAAAAAAATATAATAAATATAAATTAAGATTCAATGTTGATACTTAATTTTGTTGATGAAAAGAAATTGGATATAGTAATATTAATGTGTTGTGAATGAATAAAAAGACCGAGGCCAGTGAGATTAAAATTAATGTCGATTGGTTCGACGACAGGCCGTCACGCTTTGCAAAAGAGGATGACAGGAGGTACGCAATTAACCATCGGATGAGAAATTTTCTTCATTTAAATTGTGTTCTTCTTCTTCTTCATCATCATCATTTTTATTTTTATTTTTATTTTTGTTTTTTTCATCTTTCAAGTCAATTATTTTATTTTTAATTATATCTTTTTGCTATTTTTTTTCATCTAAATTTATTTCAATTAATTTATTTTTATTTGATATAATTTATTTTCAACAAAAAAATATAAATATATTTATTTAATTTGATTCATGCTAAACATGTGATATTTTTAATTATACATATATCCATTATTTTGCACATCGAAAAATTAATGAGTTTGTTTTGATGTTTTTTTTTTTCATATTTTTTTAAATTTAGACACGTAAATTACTCAAAATCGTGACAAGAAAGTTTGAAATAAAACAAAAACTAAATTGTATAAATTGATTGATTATAAATAGAGTTGTATATTTATATATCATTTATTTTATTTCATTCTATTATACCTATATCGATATGTAATGATGAAATATTAAACAACATTGTAATTTTTTTTTTATTTCACAACAAGTGAACATTGTGATTTCCAAGTACAGACGCACTTCGATAAATAAAACAAGTTATCAAAGAATTTACGGTGAAATAATGAAATTGTTATCGCATATAGTTATATAGCTGAATAATAATGTGTTAAGAACTGATTGAATTGTATATATTATATCCATGAATTACTCCGTGTTTCTCCGTCTTTCTCCGTACATCAAAGTCAATATTAAAAATTGAAAATTTATTTATCTAAATGAATTATATTTATCAATGGATAATTAATAATTGTAATTAATAGCATGTTGATGATGATATTTATAAAAATACATACAAATTTATTGGATTTTTAAAAAAAATTTACAATTGAAAGAAAAAAAAAAGTTACTATACCGGCTTGGATCTAAAATTAGAGGTAGCTAAGAATTTTGTAAATTGAAATTAATCATATGTAATTTATTAATACAATGGTTTCCAAATTGAGTTATTTTTACAGAGTAAATTGATGCCTGACTTATTTCTTGATCATAATAATATTAAGTCAGTTACATTATTCAGTTTCTTGTTTTATTGTTTTTATTTGCTTCCACAACTGGAGGTATTTTCTTTATAGCATTTTTTTAATACATTTTTTATAGCATTTTTGAGCTCGATAATTTACAATCACATTATGTCTGATAATCAGAATTTCAATGATATTTTTATTTTCAAAATTTTTCTTGTGATTGGTAAAGCATTGAACCTATATAAGCTTGATCATGCTACTGAAGATTAGCACGAATGTTTGTATTCACAAACTCTAAATTGATTGAATCATAAATGTATAATAAAAATATAAAAGATTAAAATTAAATAAATAAAGTTGTATATATATTTTTTTTTATTTATTTATTTTATTGTTGATATGTTATGATAAAATATTGAACAACATTATTGTAGTCTTTTTTATTTCTGAACAAGTCAAGTGTGTGCTTCAATCAATCGTCTGTAAAAATAAAAAAATAAAATATCAGATATATTTATTTTATTTTTATTATTTTCTAATTTTTTTATATTTAGTTTCTTTAACCACCCTTCTCATTAAATTTCAATCAATTCAATTGGCCATCGATGAAAGCGCTTGGAGTACATTCCTGGTGATCAAACGAATCTCGGAATTTTTTTTTTATTTCATTTATTTTTTTATTTATCAACTGCAACTGACTGTTGACGTAATTAGTCCAAGGGTGGTAATGACTCCCCAAGGTGGCAATTAGTAAATAAATCCCTCATAATACAAAAAAAAAAAAAAAAAAAAAAATTGTCATTGTTCATTATCATTTTAAATTGTAAAAATAAACTTATAAATATAAATAATAAAATTTTTCATTTTTAAAAAATAAACTTTTTATTATAATTTAAACTTTAAAAAAAATTTATTATCCCAATAGATCCTTTTTTCATTTTAAATTATAAACAAGTTTAAAAATTTTTTTTTTTTATATTAAAAAGTTTTTTAAATTTACTATTAATTTTCATTTTTTTATTTTTTTTTTTTTTTTGACTAAAAAAAAATGCTATTTATTATATAATTGTATTATTTATTTTCAAATAATATTTATAATATATTTTAATAAAATTTTTAATGGTAAAATTATTAATGATATTGATGTAATAAAAATAATTTTTACAAGTTAATGATCGATAAGATGAAATTGTAACAGGTGCAAGTATGAATAATTTAAAAAAATATAAAAAAATATTATTATTATCAATGTGGGTGTAATAAGAGTAAAAAAAATGAGGAAAAAAAAGAGGAATATTATATTTGAGGGGGAGAAAATTGTCTGAAAGTTGGGAAGAAGTCCCCTGGGTTCGTTGACCTTTCATTGAACGGATCCACTACGGATGTTCGACTGTCGCCCTGGCGACGCCCGGAATTAAAAAACTTTTGTTTTACTGATGTACTTAACTCTCTCTCTACATATCCACTAAAAAAAAAAAAAATTAATAAAAAATAAATAAATGACATTTCATTGTATACTAACTAAAAAAATTTTTTTAAAAAAAGCTCAATTTTTTTTTTTTTTTTTTACAAATTGAGCTTTTTTTTTGTTGATAAAAAACATTTTTTTTTAATTAAAAAATAAATGAGGAATAACAAAAATATATATAAAAATAATTAATTAATTAGTTGTATTTTTTTTTAAATTAAAAATTAAAATTGATAAATATTGATGAGAAAAATATTTACAAAAAATAAAAGGGAGGCTGTGAGACACTCCTATTTTTTGTTATTAAAAAATTAAAATTTTTTTTTTTTTATTATTTTATTTTCTTTCGTGTTTGTATGAGAATCCATTAACAGTATTTTTAAGACTTGAAGTAAATATTGATTTTACAAATTTGTTGGTTGAACGTTTGCGCAGCTGATAATCATCCAGGGCTTATCGAGAGTGAAAAAATAAAATTTTTTTTTTTTTTTTGATGCTTTTATTAATAATTTTTTTTAAAATAGTTAATTAAAAATTAAAATTTGTTAATTAAATTAAAATATAAAATTGAAACATGATAATATTTAATTTAATTTTTTTATAAAAATTTTTGTTAATATTTTTACAGTTAAAATTATTATAATAAAATAATGATGGTAATGACTTTTAACTTGTGTAAAAGATTAAGTCAAAATAAAATAAATATATTGAATAAACTTTCTAACAAAGTTTACAGTTATTTAATCACAAATAAAATTCGTTAAAGTCAAAACTTTTATTGCAAAAAAAAAAAAAAAATAACAAATACTTAATTCAATAAATTAATTAAACTATTATTTAATTTTAAAATTTTCATTTTAAAAAATATAAAATAATAATAAAAAAATTCCAGATGAAATATATTTTTTAACAATAAAAAAAAAAAAAAAAAAAAAAAAATCAACATTCAAGATATAGACATAATAAAAAATAAAATTTCATATTTCAATTTTTTACAAAAAAAAAAAAAAAATGTAATAATAATAAAAAAAATTTATATCTATTTTAAAGAAAATATTGCATTTTTAACATTGCAAAAATATAATAAAAGTAAAAAAAAAGAAAATTTTAATGAAAAAAAAAAATCATTTATTTTTTTATTTTTATTTATTTTTGGTACAAACGGGGTGAAATTCTCCATCAAAATTTTTTTCCATTATTATATAAAAGCCCGGGCTTCAATCTAATCGTATTTTTTAATGCGCAAGTCCGTCGACTCACTCACGTCGACGGCTAGCAATATTTTAGCTGAGTTATTACCAAGTTATTCTGAAATTGATGGCCGCCACGTAAATCATCCCGTCAGAATTGATGTACGGACGTATACATTCTCTCTGACTCCCTTTTTTTTTATTATTATTTTTCACCACTCATTCTTTCTTTACCCCCTTTTACCTCACCCACCACCCCCTGATATTATATACACCCCATTCGAATATAAAAAAAAATAAAAAAAACACAGGGGTTTTTTTTTCCACCCCCTGTCGTACTAACAACGACAAAATATACTCATTTTTATTTTTTGTCATTTTCATTATTTATGTATTTTTTTTTACATTTTATTTTTTATTTTCCTTTTTTAAATATTTATCTTCATGTTGCAAATTATATTTTTAAACGACGTATACATCTATATACTTGTATAAAAAAAAAAAAAAATAAAAAAATATTTAAAAATAATTTAAATGATAAAAAAATTTAATTTAAAAAATGATAAAAATATAAGAAAAATAAATATTTAAAATTTCATTAGCATATAAATTTAAAATTAAAATAGCATGTAGTTTTTTTTTTTTTTTATTTATTTATTTTTTCTATTATAATCATGTCAACAGCTGAAACAAAGACATTTATATATTTATTTTATTATAATTATTATTTAACATTAGAAATTACCATAAATGTCAAAATAATAAATGTTAAAATGTGTGACAACAATAATGTATAATTATTATCATTTAAATAATAAATAATATATTAAATTTAAAATGGAAAAAATATAACTCAAGTGTGTGTTATTTTTTGTACATAGAAAAATAAAATACGTGCTGAGAATTATGTGACTCAATATTGTTAGATATATATAAAAAAAAAAATATTGTAAAAATTTTAAAAATCATCTTTGTATCTGTACAAATACACAAACTCTTTTGTTGTAAAAATTTAATTTATTATTTACTTAAAATTTTGGATAAAATACAAAAATACTTTGTTACAGTATAATTTTTTTTCAAAATTATTATATATAAAAATCTCAGTTAATTTATAAATTTTATACACAATTTATTCATAAATATATAATAATAATATTTTAAATCAAATAAAAAAATAAATAAAATAAAATAAAACCAATCAACTTTTTTTTAATCCCTTCTATTATCAACCTTCACATTTTCAATTTATAAAAAAAATACATCAATCAATAGTAATTTGATGATAAATAAAAAAAAAAAATATAAAATAAATAATAATTGATTTGTAAAAATGAAAATACTTAAATAAAAATTAATAATTAATGATGATATTTATGTCTTTGAGATAAAATACAACTTGGCATAACAATGACATTAAAAAATTTATTAATTTAATATTTTTATTTATTATTTTTAAATAAATTATTAAAAGTCATGATGAATAATAAAAATTATTTTTTTATAATCAAACACGTTGATTGTAATAATTGTTTTTTTTTTCATTTGATTAAAAATAATAAATAAATAAATAAATATAATAAAAAGTTTGCAATAAATTTTATCATGTTCAATTATGAATTTAAAAAGTAGTCTGATGATGTTGATTAATTGACATAATAAATGACGGTTGACAAATAAAATAAAAAAATAAAAATTTAATTAATCTATTGTTGCAATGAGTTATATTTTTTAATTATTTATTATTTTATTTGTTTCTTTTTATTCAACTTAATGAATGAACAAATAATAATCTTTGGTTTTGTATGAAAGAGAGAACAAAGAAACAAATCTTTTATAAAAAAATAAAATATAAAAAAGGGTTGTGAAAATAAATATATATTCAAAAACATTGAAGGGTTGTTAACTTTTAATAAAAAAATTTATTTATTATTATTATTACAATTTGATAAATTAAAAAAAAATTAAATTCAATTGTAATTAAAATTTAACATTTTAATATATATGATTTTTTGAGTGGAAATTAATTTCAAAATTTTAATTAATAAAATATAACAATAGAAAAAATTATTTATTATTTCTTTTGGTATTTTTATTACATAAAAAAAAAAAGTAATAAAAAAGTTTGGTGGTTATTATGAATAAAAAAAAAAATTTATAAAGAATGTTTGATATTTTTATGTTAAATAAAATAAATAAATAAATAAAAAAAAAAAAAAAACTAGCCTAAGGGATGATTGTCATTGGTTGTAAAAAGGGGGCATCTTTACCATCGCATTTGTGCAACAAGTGGAATTTGTCTGTCCATAAAGGAGAGAAAACGAGTGAATTTTAAGGGAGGTAAATCTCAATCGTCCCATCGTATTTACCTCCAAAAGCTTTGGATAAAGCAAAAGGTAGCTTACAGACAAAAATAACTAGAGCATCAGCTTTTAACGCTGTCTTTTTCAAACTTGAAAAACCATTCAAGGGTTTTATTTTACTTTTTTTATTTTTAACCTCTTTGAGTTTTTTCTTTTTATACATTAACCCCAAAGATCTTCTATCAAATGTCCAAACTTTTTTTTTTCTTTTTACCCTTGATTTTATTATTTTATTTATCTATCAAATTTCAATGTCAAGGTCAAAATATTTTCATTGAAATATCATTTTTAAAATAAATTAATAATAAATATTTAAATTTTATTTTTATAAAAAAAAAAAAACTTAAAAAATTTACTGAAAATATTTTTTAAACAAAAAGTTTTTTATTGACATTTATTATACAAGTCATAAAAATTATACAAAAAAATAAGAAAATGTTTTAATTTCAAATGAAATAAAATTGTTACAAATAAATATAAAAAATAAAAAAAGATAGAATCTGATAAATGACATTGGTTTTTAAAGTTACAGTTAAAAAAAAAAAAAAAATGAGAGCCAATAAGAATTTAAGGACGATAATCATTGATGCAAATATATGCTTACATCGTGGTTATTCTTTTGAAAACTTTTGTAACCCTTTCTTCCTCTTTTGCTATTTTTATTTTTTATTTTTTTTTATTTGTCGGCAAATTTTATACAACTGATATTTTTTTTTTATTATCATTATTTTATCATCCACATGTACAACGAGTTCTTCGAGTTTAATACATTTTATTTTGTTTGTGTTTTTTGTTGTTTGAATATGTTTACTACCAAAGTTGATCTCTTCACCTTGAATATTTTTTAAAACAATGTATATATAAGTTTGTACTGAAAATTCGAGTGAGATAATAAAATAACAAAAGACAAAATAAAGTTATAGAATTTGTTATGTTTTTTTTTTTTTTTTATATATTATTTTATTTTATTTTGGATAATATAAAATATGAAAATTCGATTTGCAGGATCATTGGATATGCATGACGAAATATTGCAATCTGTTTTATATAATAAGATTTGTATTGACATGGACGTTAGGATGACTTATTTGAATATATTGTTGGTAAATTTCATACAACAATTCTCAATGGAATTATATATTTAAATTATATTTACATTTATTATATATAATAGCCATTTTAAATTATAACATCAAAATAGTGACAATATATAAATAAATATATTATTTTTTATTCGTAAAAATATATATTATATATTAAATAAAAAATATTTTATTAAGTCCTCAATTTTTTAAGATAAATTATCTGTTAGTTTGAATTAAAATTATTAAAATTATCCAATTAATTAAAGTCAAAAAAAAAATGCAAAATAAGTTTGACATTTAAAAAATATAAACATATTTTATTTTAGTACATAGTTTGAAAAAGTATTTTATAATAAACACTAAAACTTTTAATAATAATTTTTAGTATTTTTTAGTATTTTATAATAGTTTTAAATAGTACATAGTTCTATTTACTATTTTGTATTTGTACATAGCACTATGTACTATTATATTTTTGTACATAGTACTAAAAAGTATTAAATAATACTAATTACTAATCGATAGTACTATGTAATGTTATTAAAAATATCTACAAACTATAAAATGCCATAATAGTACTTAATAGTATGACACAAAACTATGTAGAGTACTATGAATTAGTATATAGTTGTCAAAAATACTATAAAGTTTTTTTTACGTATTTAAAAATTATTTATGCACAACTATGTACTAAATAATAATATTACATAGTAGTACATAGTAGTAAATAGTGCTAAATAATACTATGAGACACTACTATGTTAAAAAAATATCCAAAGTTTTACTGTAATTTATAATACAATAAAAAAATAAAAAAATAAATTTTTAAAAATTTATATTTTTAAAAAATATTGTAGTTTAATAGTATTTATAATTTTTATGATAACAATGTTATTGATTTTTATTATTTTTTATAATATAATATCATCATAAATAACACATTTTTATTGAAATTGAATTTTTAAAAAATATTTTTAAAGTCAAGATAGAGCTATGAATTATACACTTGAGTGTAATTAGTTGTTGTCTTAATATTTATATATGTTTTTTAAATAGCTAAAGTATGTTATTGCATCGTTTGTATATTTATAAAAAAATATTCATGAAAAATTACGAAAGTTATAATTTTTATACAGTTTAATTGTAAGTTATGGTAAGTATGTGGGACAGTGTTTTAATTGAGTTAATTTATATTTATCGTTATAATAAATTACTTTTAATATTCTTGGTAATACAATGACATTGTTAAAATGTCATTTTTTTTTTTAATTATTTAAAAAATATATTGTAAAATTTTATTTAAAATTGTCGAGGTTTTTATTATTGCATTTTTATTTTTACTATAATTGTCAGATAAATAAATTTATATTTAAAAATATTTATTATTTTAATAATGACAAGATAAAAAAATTAAAATAAAAATACAATTTGACCTTTTATAAATTACAAACAAAGTTGATTATTGAAAATCGTAAATCGTGAGAAACTCATAAATTGGATAAATTATTATATTGGAAATTCATCTGAAAAAAAAATTGTAAAAAAAAAAAACACTAATCTTATGAAAACAACAACATATTTATAAACATTACAATATTATTTTTTTTTATTTTGATAAATTAAATTGATAAATATAAAAATATTAAATTTTCTCATTTTATTTATGTAAAATATTTTAACCAATTTAAATGATTAATGAAATTAAATATAATTTATTATAAAAATATATAAAAATAATAAATTTGTTTAAATAAATATTTATAATATAAATCTCGACATTAATTGCATGATTATTTGAATTATTAAAATACATTAATAATAGAATTTCAAATTTATTATTCGTTTAAAATTTATCATTAATAAATGTACAAATTATTATTTTTTATTTTCTCATTAATTAAATTTTTTGTCATATTTATTATTATTTTTATTTTAATTTTATTTTAAATTATCTCAAATAACAATGAAATAATTATTATTTCAAATACATTTTATTTGAAAAAAAAAAATAAATAAATTTGATCTTTATTTAAAATGGTAGTTTTTTAGTTAAATAAATTAATTAAAATAATACGTGAATATATTTTTATTTTTATTTCAAAAAAAAAGTAGGTTAATACTTGTGATTTTAAAATTGTGTATTTAATGTTTTTATCATGTATTAAATTTAAAAAAATTAAAAAATAATATAATTTAATTAATGTCACTATTTTATTGTTTATTTTTTAAATTTATAACTAAATAATTTTTAAATAATAATTTTTCTGTATTTTTTTAATTAATTTATTTAATTATTATTAATATGACAGACATAATAAATATTTGTTTATAAATTTTATATATTTATTCATAAAATATATTTGCAATTCATTATTATTCTGTTCTTCATTTATTGAGAAGCTTGGAAAGAAGAAGTTGACGAGGGACGAGTTAGTAATTACTAATTAGCGAACTCTCAACGTTGATAGCATTGAATACGATGCTAGGGGGTTGCATTAATTGCAGGAACTAGGTTTCAAACTCTCTCAACTATATTATGAATATATATAGACATTAACAAATACATCAAATGAAATATCAAAATTGAAAAGATAATATTCATGAATAGCAAAAAATATTAAATAAAAAAATAAAAAAAAAATAAAAAAATTATAAATAATTCAATATTAATATTGTAATTAATTTTATAAATAAATATATAATTTATTAATTTTTTTTTATAAAAAATATATATTAAAGTTTTGTAATATTGAATGTATGATGAAGCAATACAAAAATAAATAAATAAAATTTCATTATTTGTTGAATTAAAAAAATCAATTGACTCAAATGACTCTGGGGATTTAAATATGCCATAAATTGATTTAATTCAAAGGCAATTTATCAATATATACAGTAAAATTTATTAACTAATACATGTTTTATTATATATTTATTATTAAAAAAATATAAATAATAAAAAATAAATAAATATAATATAATAACTGAATAAAAATAGGTGCAACCATAATAATAATAATAAGTATGATTATTTCAATTTAATTTTGTAATATAATATTGAAATAAATTTATTATAATTAAATAATTTTAATAACATTTGAAATATATTTTTATTATTCAAATTATTTGCAAATATTATTTGATATTTATTATATAAAAAAAAAAATGTTTGTAACTTGCAAAAAGTGTAATAGAAAAAAGGGAAAATAAATGAAAAACGTCCATCATCTTTTCAACTCTGTATATATTTCTTCAGGACACAATTCTTTTTATATTTTTTTATTTTTATTTATATTTTTTTTTATAGACTTCCGTGCATTGTACAACCCCATATGTTAATTTAACATTCAAGGTAATAATTTTTCATGTGTTAAAAAATATAAAAAAAAAAAAAATAAAAATAAAAATTGTATTTAAAAATAAATATGTCAAGGTAAAAAATAAATTAGTTTGTTAATTTTATAAATATAAAAAGTTTAAATTTATTGATTAACATTAATAAATAAATAATGTAGTTTTTTTTTTTTTTTATTAAAGTTATTTAAACACTGATTTTATTTATTTAACTAACTGAAACTTAAGGTGACGCCTTTACGTCTTAATTTTATTTATCAAACTTTATATACAAAATTTTCTTGAATAAAATTTATAAATGTGTGTGTATGTGTATATAAGTAAAATAGGAAAAGTTTGATCCTTGAATTATTAAGTCTAGTAAATATAAATAAATTCAATTTAATGTTTATATATTATACCTGTATTTTTATTTTCTTATTTTTAATTTAAATTTACTTGTTATTCAGTTTTATATTTATTTATTTATTTATTTATTTATTTATTTATTTATTTATACAACTGTCTACATTATTTTTCTACAATATTTAATATATATTTTTTATGCAACATAAAAATAAAAATAATATGATAAAAATATCAAATTTATATTGTAATATTTTGTTAAAAGTTTTGTACTGGTTGGAAGTATTCCAAAAGTAAGTACACTTGAGATGTATTGATACCATTATCATATTAAATGCACAACGTTTAGCAAAAGATTTTGATAAATAAAATAAAAATTTAATAGATATATATTTTATATTAAATATTTCATAAATAACTTAATAAATATAACAATAAAATAATTGATTAAAAAAATAATAATATATTGCAATTTGTTTTTTAATTTAATATATATTTTCTTTTTTTTTTTTTTTCATCTATTGGATTCTTTGACAATTATTTATGAATCAAATATATATATTGTTTTAATAATTTATTATTATAATTTATTTAAATTCTCAATTGTTTTAAAGAAAAATTAAATATTTCAATTTTATATATTCTGAATTTTAATAAGAGAAATATTGTCAATTTTTTTTTTAACTTTTTATTAATAAATATAATTTCTTTTTCAGTATTATTTAATTAACTTTAAAATAGTTGTAATAATTGAATGACTAATTAATTTATTTTTAAATTTATTTTCAAGATAAATGAACCAAGTTAATTTTAAAGATAATAAAATGCAATTTGTTTTTCTATATAATTTTTTTCAAGACATTTTTAATATTAATTATGTAATTTTTGTGTTTATATTTAATAAAATATATTGATATAATTTTAATATAATGGTGAATTTAAATTTTGAATATGTAATTTTGTTTTTTATTGCCAAATAAATGAAAATACAAATTAAATTAAAAACACAATGATATATTAAAATCGTAGTGATCGACTGATTGGATATTGTAATACGAGGCTGATTACGTGCCTTCGGCTGTGAATAACATAAAACTGACAATGATTTTTTTTATTATTATTGAAAGATCGACGTTGATGAGGTGTAATTAAACTAAAAAATTTTTGGTGAACTGAAATAAAACGAAAAAAAATTTTAATAAATAAAAATAAATAATAAGTTATTTTTTAAAAATTGTTTGAATTATAACAGAATAATAGAGCAAGTGAAAATATCTACCGATTGTTAAATAATTTTTTTTATCATTACGAAATTTCAATGCTTTATTTTCGATAATTTTCTATTGGTTGAATACCTCTTCGATCATTATATTTGCCTAATAAAAATTAAAATTTTTTTCAAAGAAAACGAAAATTCAAATACCTCTTCGGTTATTATATTTGCCTAATAAAAATTCGAAATTTACGAAAAAAAAAAAAATCGAACACCTCTTCTGTCATTATATTCGCCTAATAAAAATTCTAAATTTTTTTGAAAAAAAAAAAAAAATTCGAATACCTCTTTGTTTATTATATTTGCCTAATACAAATTTAAAATTTTTTCTGAAATTGAAAATTTAAATTGTATTAGAAATTTTTGAAAAATCTTCGATTTTTATCAGGAACATAGAATGAGCAAAGAGGTATTCCTATCTTTTTTTAAAAAAAAATTTTAAGATGTATTACTATTGATATCTCGAAAAATATCGATCCTAAAAAAAAAGTATATATCGATTTGAATAGCTCTTTTTGTGACCTAAAACTTTGATATAACTCGAAATTTTTTCGATATATTTTTCAATAAGTTACTATCAATATATCGAAAAATATCGATCCTAGGAAAAAAGTATATATCGATTTGAAATCGTCTTTTCAAGCCCTAAAACTTCGATATAACTCGAAATTTTTTCGATATATTTTTCGATAAGTTACTATCGATATATCGAAAAATATCGATTCTAGAAAAAAAGTATAAAATGCATCGAATACCTCTTTTCGAGCCCTTAAACCCTGGTATAACTCGAAATTTTTTTGAAAAAAATTTCGATGGTTTTCTTTAGTTTAAAAAAAAATTCAATATCTCTGTAGTCATTATATTCGCCTGATACAAATTCGAAATTTAAAAAAAAAAAAAAAAAAAATTCGAATACCTCTTGGGTTATTATATTCGCCTAGTCAAATTTCGAAATTATTTTCGAAAAAAAAAAAAATTCAAATACCTCTTCGGTTATCATATTTGCCTAATACAAATTTAAAATTTTTTTCGATTTCTTTTCGAAAATTTTTTGAAAAATCTCTCATTTTTATCAGGAACATAGAATGAGCAAAGAGGTATTTCTACCTTTTTTAAAAAAAAAATTTTATGATGTATTACTATTGATATCATCTTATATTAAACAAATGCCGAAAGTCCTGACCAACTAATATCAATAAACTTGATACTATCAACGACGACGAAATAATGAAATCATGCAAATAATTTTTAACTGCCCAGAAAAATTATACGTAGCAACCATACAACAACACGTAGAAAAAAAATATTAATATTATAAACAAATGCTGAAAAATTCAAAAGAAAAAAACAATTAAAATATTTAAAAAATCAATTATTTATAAATATAATTACATAAATAAATAATATCAACGTCAAAAATAATTTACAAATGAAATCATTAACAATATCAAATATTAAAAATAAATTCATTAAAAATTGATTTATTCAACAATAAAAACCTTAATAACAAATATAAATACAAATTTATATTTAAAATAATAATAATCAAAAAAAAAAAAAGTAATAATGACAGGTGATTACCTAGTGGATTGCACATTATGTGTTAGATTCGACATTGTATATTGAATGGAGATAAACGATGTGAGTAGATATATACTCCAGGGACATTGGAATAGCATCATTGTGTCAACTATGTGTTAACGTAAATGCCCTCCAGGCATTCATGTCTACACTAATGTTATATCCCTTTTATAATGCCTCTACTATTTGCTTATATATAACTTATAATTTTGTATAAATAAAATATACATATAATATATTGTTGTTTATTGTTCAATAAATACAATCTCAACATTAGCCAATATCTAAATTACTATTTGCCATATTAATATTATCAACAATTTTTACACCCTGATGACATTCTTTATCAATTTTTTTAATAAAAAAAAATAAAATAAAACTGTGCAAATTTAAAATACACCAATGTCATTTTATAAAATTAATGTGATTATTTCAAGGGATAATATACAATTATATTAGTAAATAAATATATATTTTTTAGAGAGAAATAAATATAAAAAATAGAAACACTTAATATTTTTTCTTTATATTTAGGGGTCGTCGATTCGTAATGCGCAATCGAATTTTGGTAGTGGCAAAAATATACCCCAGTTTTATTTTGTCGTCGTAAATATATACATGTATATATATTGCATTTGTTTTTTAAAGTTAAACCCTGACAATAAAGAAAATTTATGAGCAACGTTATACTTTTCTCTTTCATATAATATATATAATATAAATTTTTTATTTTATCCTTTCGTTTTTCTCTCTTTTAAAAGTCATCGATAAAACATTGAAAAGAATGAAATGATATAAAAAAAAAAAAAAAAAACATAAAATATAAAATAATATATTTAATATTGTATTAAAAATAATTTAAATATTTTAACAATTTATTTTTATTTTATCAAATTAAATTTATCTTGTCAATTATCGAGATTAATGGTTCAATATTTTTACTCTTATGAATGAAAGAAAAAAAATATAATAAAAAAAAAAAATGTCTCAATTGACAATTGATCAATAATGTAAAAAAAAAAAAATAAATATAAACAAATTAAATTTAAAATATACAAAAAAAAATATTTTAAATAATTTATTAAAAAAAAATAATTGAAATTAATTGTTGTTTGTTTTTTTTTTTTTTTAAATTATTTTATTATTATTAAAATTTTAATGAATTAATTATTTTGTTTTTTTTTATTTGGGATAAACCATAAAATATTACAAGCAATTTCCTCATGGGATTTTTGAGGTTATAAATTTTAAGACAGGTTGTATTTAGAGAGACGATTTTCAAATGAAAATATATTTATTATACTATAAACAAGATTGTTAATTGAACGTTGTGTTTTATTTATTTAATGGTTTAAATACTATAAAATTGTAGTATATATATTTTAATATAATATTATTGGATATGTGTCTTAAAAATACGACACATTTATAAATAATATTGCCCCAAGATAAATTATCAACCCGATGTATTTGATTTGAACAAATGTCACTTTTCTGCAGATGTCAGAATTCATCATTAATTTATATTTATTTATTTTTATTTTTTTTTATTTTATATACATATTTTATGTTGTTTATTTTTCAGTCTACATCTGGAGCAATAGGAAAAAAAAATATTTTATATTGGGGACAGTGGAAAAGTAGTCTCATGAGAATTGAACATGTTCAATTCAATTTTATCCTGGTTGTCTCTTGAAATAACAATTTTTTTATATTTTTTATAAAAAAAATTTAATAAAAATAAAATATAAAATTGTCAATTTTATTTTATTTTAAATAAAAATAGAATTTTATGTAAATTTTTAAATGTCAAAATGGATTTTTGTAAATTATTTATTTGAAAATATAATTTATATAGTAAATTTTTTTGTATCATCATCATCAGAACAATAATAAATAATGAAAATTAATAGAAACAGAATAGCAAAAAAAAAAAAAAAATAGTAAAATAGGAATAATATAGGGTAAAAACCCTTGGTGATCATCTAGAAACATAAAAACATAAATTTATTGTCAAGCTAATATTTTATTTATCAATGAAAAAAAATAAAATAAAAAATAAATATAATAATGGTCCATGAATTGGACCCTTCGATAAGACAGACAAAAGAATTGCTGAAATACAGTAAAACATGACTAAGCCCACTGTTATTTTATATAAATTATTTTAGTAGTTTAACAAGTGGGGAATAAATACTTTGATCGTTAAAAGTATAAACTTAAAATCACCCTTATCCACACAGTAAAAAAAAGTTGGTAAATTTAACAAATTCAGTTTGTTAATTTAGGTCCACCAACAAAACGTTTGTTAATTAAACAAACATTTTATTTGTTAAATAAGGTCTACCAACAACTGTTTGTTAATTTTACAAATTTTTGTTTGTAAAATGAAATTTACAAACAGCTGTTTGTTAATTTTACAAATTTTTGTTTGTAAAATGAAATTTACAAACAGCTGTTTGTTAATTTTACAAATTTTTGTATGTAAAATGAAATTTACAAACAGCTGTTTGTTAATTTAACAAATACTTTTTGTTGAATTTTTTTTTTTTTTTGTACAAGCAAAAAAATTAATGTATATTTATTTATATATTTTTTTGATACGTAAATTTTATTATTTCTCATATTACCAAACAATGAAATGATTCACTCTGTACATATGAACATTTATACAAATATTATTTTATCAATTACAAACTTTACAAAAAATAATCTGTGACTAGATAAATAACTAGTTTTTTATCTATAGATTCGTTTATACAATTAAAAATACATTTTACGTGATTAATGAATAATTTCTAAGTGAAAAATTAGCCAAGAAAAAAGATGTATTTGCAAAAAAGAAAAGTACTCGTAAAATAATTGTTTTAAAACATATTTGACCGATTGCATTTGTTCCCCTAGCCAATCAGATATAAAAATGTATATTTAAAATTATAATTTATTAATTTTTAAATGAACAAGACAAGTACTTGTAAAATAATTGTATTGAAATTTATTTAATTAATTGCATTTGTCTCTCTGGACAATCGGATGTTAAAATGCATTTAAATACATAAATTAATAATTATTTTTAAGAATACAATTGGCTAAGAAGAAGGATGCATTTGCAAAAAAGACAAGTACTTGTAGAATAATTGTTGTAAAAATTATTTATGCAATTATATTTGTCTTCTTAGCCCTTGGACATATAAAATTGCATTAAAAAATATAAATTAATAATTTTTAAGAGAACAACTAGCTTAGAAGAAGGATGCATTTGCAAAAAAGACGAGTACTTGTATAATAATTGTTTAAAAAATTATTTACGCAATTTCATTTGTTTTTTTAGCCAATAGACAATTGAAAATAAATTTTAAATAATTAATTAATAATTTTTAAGTGAACAAGTGGCGAAGGAAATAAATACATTTGCAAAAAAGACAAGTATTTGTAAAATAATTGTTTTAAATCTATTTTATTGCAATTTCATTTGTCCATATAGCTAACAGACATGTAAAAATGCATATTAAATTATTAATTTTTTATTTTCTAATGAACAATATAGACTCAACGAAAAAAAGACAATTATTTATGTAATTACTTGTCTTTTTTGCAATTACATCCTTTTCTTTAGGCAATTGTTCTCTTAAAAATATCTAATTTATATTTTTAAATGTCCAAGGTCTAGAAAGACAAATGTAATCGCATATATAATTATTTAAACAATTATTTTGCAAGTACTTGTCTTTTTTGCAATTACGTCTCTTTCTTTAGCCACTTGTTCATTTAAAAATTATCAATTAATTATTTTAAATGCATTTTTCAATGTCTATTGGCTAGAGAGACTGATGCAATTGATTATATGATTTTATAAATAATTATTTTACAAGTACTCGTCTTTCTTGCAAATGCATCCTTTTTCTTAGCCAGCTGTTCTCTTAAAAATTATTAATTTGTATTCTTAAATGCATTTATAATAAGCAAATGGCTAGGAAGACAAATGTAATTGCACGAACAATTTTTTAAATAATTATTCTACGAGTACTTGGCTTTTTTTGCAATTACATCTTTTTCTTTAGCCACTTGTTCACTTAAAAATTATTAATTATTTATTTAAAATATATTTTTAATTGTCTTTTGGTTAAAAAAACAAATATTATTGCTTAAATAATTTTTTAAACAATTATTCTACGAGTACTTTTCTTTTTTGCAAATACATCTTTTTTCTTAGCTAATTTTTCACTTAGAAATTATTAATTAATCACTTAGAATGTATTATTAATTGTCTATTGCCTGAAAAAACAAATGTGATTGCATAAATAATTTTTCAACTAATTATTTTACAAGTAATTATCTTTTTCGCGAATGCATCCTTTTCTTTAGTCAATTTTTCAAAGTTTTTCTGGGACTTATAAAATAAATAGAAATTCAAAAAGGACTTAGAAGGACGATCGGCTTAAAGAAGCCTGCTTTAAAAATTGTTAAAAATAAAAAGAGATAGAAGAATAAAATTAAACATTTTTAAAAGACGATGCAGGATGATTGTCTTTACCCGAACAGAAAAATCTCAGTCTTAAACGAACTTAAAATCCTTTGAAGTCTTAAAACGCGCTTCATTTGTCCAACTAGGAAGTCTTCGGAAGACTTCCTATGAAAGACTTCGGGCTTGCAAAGTCTTTCTATGGAAGACCTCAGGCTTTCGAACTCTTAAATATAAAGTCTTAAAATGAAAGACTTCGAGCTTCTGAAGTCTTTCAATGGAAGACCTCAGGCTTTCGAACTCTTAAATCCGAAGTCTTTAAATTAAAGACTTCGGAGTCTTTCATTTTTTTTTTTTCTTTTTTTTTAAATTTGTAAAATTTTTCCAAAAAAAAAAAATCTGCACGGGATCGATCACAGGTTTTTTGGATGGAAGTCGGATAAGTTGACCACTCAACCACATCATCAATTGAAAATAAGTGAATATATTTACTACTTAGACTTTGAGTTTCTAATTTATGTTATTTTAAAAAATTTTATAACATGAAAACTTGAATAAATATTTAGATCAATTTTATATCAGGCAGTTTAAATTTTTCTAAGTCCCGAACAGAAAAATCTCAGTCTCAAATCGCGCTTTATTGAACTTAAACTGTCTTGTGAGATCTTAAACGAACTTCCATTAACTTCCCAAATAAAATTTTCATTGAAATAAGTTTTAAAGCCTTTAATTTCAAGACTACAAGCTTTCGAAATCGTATTTATTGAATTTTTTTTTTTTTTTAAACCTAAAAACTTTCGAAGTCTTTTAAATCAAGCTTCTAAAAGACTGAAAAATGTGAACGCTTTTGAAGTCTTTTAAATCACGCTTCTGAAAGACCGAGATTTGAATGCTTTCGAAGTCTTTTAATTCAAGCCTTTGAAAGAGTTTGGGGACCTCGGAAAAACTTGTAATTTTATTTGGGAAGCTAATGGAAGTTCGTTTAAGATCTCACAAGACAGTTTAAGTTCAATGAAGCGCGTTATAAGACTGGAAGCTCGTTTAAGACTGAGATTTTTCTGTGCGGGTTCGTCTTCATAATTTTGCGCATGCGTGTTCCACGCAATAGTTACGGGCGGGAGTTTCAAATATTCTTTTTATTTTTACATTAAATTTGTTGTTTTATTTTTACATTATGTTACGAGTTAGTTTAACAAAAAAAAATTTGTAAAATTAACAAACAGAGTTTGTAAAAACATTTTACAAATTTTTTGTTTGTAAAATTAACAAACGGAGTTTGTAAAACCATTTTACAAATTTTTTGTTTGTAAAATTAACAAACGGAGTTTGTAAAAACATTTTACAAATTTTTTGTTTGTAAAATTAACAAATAAAATTTGTCAAAAGATTTTACAAATTTTTTTTTGTTAAATTAACAAACAAAAATTTAACAAACGACTGAAGTCCACCAATTACAAACGAATTACCAACTTTTTTTTACTGTGCAATAATATAAATAACTCACAATAATAATTTAAATAAATATTTAAAAAATTAAAATTTTATCAATGACAAAATTATACTTTTAAATTTGATCGCAATAAAAAAAATTTCT
>WSYQ01001401.1:0-47118 GCA_011426435.1 Lysiphlebus fabarum
TTACAATCTTTTTAATAAGAGGTATCTTTTGCTGAATATAACTTTTTTTTGCCTTGACAACCGCTATTAAATAAAAAAAGAACATTATACACCTTTATTCTTTTACTTAGAACTCGAAACGGATATTTTGTGGTGAATAAAAATAAAACATAATTTAAATGGAAACACGAAACAATTTGAAAAAATTTACGTCAGACAAGAACAAATGGAACCATCTCATGGTGATAGTGAATAAAAAAAATTCTAAATTAATATAAACATGAAAGTCAAATGAAAAAAAATTCTTTTCTCTATTTTCTATTAAAAGTTTGAAAATCATCACAACATCACGTGAGGACAGATTCTAACACTGTACTAGTCAAAAGTCATTCACAGTGTAAAAACTTTCAATTTCGGAGATTGCATTTGTAAAAGGGTTTCCACGTTAAAAGTTATTCAAAATTTAAACAAAAAATCGGTTAGCATATAGTTTCTAAATATTTATTTTTAAGTTAAAGAAGTTGACTTAAATATCAATAGTTACATTTTGAAATCCGTTTAATTAAGTGAAGGATTAAATTAAAGTTTTTTTTCTTCAAATTCTATGTTTTTCACAATAACATTGTTTATTTTACATAAAAATTCAAGGTCAATATGCTGGCTAATATTTGAACTGGCAATTGCATTAATGCCAGTTGTACTGAGATTTTCACGCATGCAGACCCAACGTGAATGTTCCCGTTACATTTCTCCTCCAACAAACCGCACCCGTAAAACTTGGGTTTTTCGTAATGCCATTCGTACTAATTTTCTAGAAGCATTTCTCATTACAATCGGAGTGGATAAACCAAAAATAAAAGATTGATTAACAGAAATAACGCATAAAAAGAGAAGTGAGAACATTTTATATTATCTCTCGGAGAGTAATCAAGAATTCTAATGAAAAAATTGTTTGGTTCTTTCAAGTTAGTGCTTTTTTCAATTCTCTTCATTGCTACCTCGTTGTTATCCATTTAAGAACGTCTTTTTTTTACTCGAATAATTAGATGGCTAGAATTAAAATATTTAAAAACCGCATATACAAATAATACATCAATATGAGTTATATCAACAGCAGCTCTCATAATTTTAACACAAATTTCATTAGAGAGGCCATCCATGCCCTAATTTCGTGACACCATGTTTTTAAAAAATAGTCAAAATGGTTGTGAATAGAGATTCGCAATAATCGATATTATCGCGACAAAACGATACGATAACGCCATTTTTTATAGTATCGTCTTCACGATACGACACGATATTTGTCTGGCGATAAGCGATGAAACTGTCGGATTATCGCGATAATATCGTAAGAAATATGCCCTGAAATTAAAATAATAAATAGTATAAAATAAAAGAAAACACTTAAAATTTATTAAGTCTCACAAAATGTTACGAATAAAAAAAAATTATTGCAACATATAATACTAATTATATATTATTCTAACAATATGAAAGTAATAAATATAAATTGCAGTTTCAGTTTATAGATTTTATTTTAATTAATACATATAATAATTCATATAAAACTTTGTGGGACTAAGTAATGGGGCTAAAGTTGCTAGTCACGTGGCGGCCAAATTTTAGAAAGCCAACGTCCTATACGGTAACTGAGGGGCCCCGGGCTTCAATATTATTATCTATGTATGTATGTATATATGCGCGACTCATGTAAACTCAATTCATCAAAGTTAAAGCCTAATAAATTCAACATGTTCGTAATAGAGCTGTAAAAAAAATATCAAGTCTAAATTCATTGTCCTAAAGGGTTAAATAACCCTTTTTTCAAAAAAAATAGAAAAAAAAATTCTACAGTTTCTGAAAACGTTAGTCCATCCGATGTTTTTGCCTACAATTTTTAATTCGCATGTATTACATCTGTAAAAAAAATATCAAGTCTTAATTCATTGTACTAAAAGGTTAAATAATCTGATTGATTAAAATAATAAGGAAAAAGGGTTATGCAACCTTTCAGGGCAATGAACTCAAGCTTGATATTTTTTTGACAGATGTATTACGATCAATAATAAATAACTAAGCCAAAACATGAGATAGACTAACGATTTTAGAGACTGTAGATTTTTGTTTTTTATATTTTTTGAAAAAAAAGGTTAACCCTTTAGTATGTTGATTTTAGGCTTCAGTTGTTATTTACAGGTATCCGTCGTTATTATTCTGCGATCAATTAAATAAATTAAGTCAAATAATGTCATTTTTTAAAATGAAAAATAAATGGAATATTAAAATAACAACAATTTAAACTGACAAAATCTGGACTTTTATATGTTTTATAATAATAAAAAAGAGTTGAAATAATACATGATAAAGAGGTTAGGTTCACACGATTCGTATATCTACTCCGGTCGAAAAGCAGTTGAGCCTTACAGGATTCATCGGTAATTGACTCGGTCATTATTACCGGAATATTTGGACACTGAATCGACAAGCTTTCGACAGCAAATTGAGAGCTATCTAATTCATTGATTTTTCATTGTTTTTAATTGTTTAAAAATTATAAGACACTTTATTATTGATAATTTGGATGTTTTTTTTGATAAAATTTATAAAAAAAATATAAACAATTTGTTTAAATAAAAAAAAAAAAATTTTTTTTTTTTAATAATTTTTAATTCAATTGTTAATAACAAATAAGTAAAAAAAAACAAAATAAATCAGTATTTAAAAAGTCTCAACAATAAACAATATAAAAAAAAAAAATTTTCAACTTTAAATATACAGTATGCGCGTTGACACTGTCTCGACACCGTTTCGACCGGCTTTCGACAGGCTTTCGACCGGCTTTCGACCGCGTTTCGACACCGAATTGAGAGCTATCTAATTCATTCATTTTTCATTGTTTTTGATTGTTTAAAAATTATAAGACACTTTATTATTGATAATTTGGATGTTTTTTTTAATAAAATTAATAAAAAAAACATAAACAATTTGTTTAAATAATAAAAAAAAAAATTTTCAACTTTGAATATACAGTATGCGCGTTGACACTGTCTCGACACCGTTTCGACCGGCTTTCGACAGGCTTTCGACCGGCTTTCGACCGCGTTTCGACACCGAATTGAGAGCTATCTAATTCATTGATTTTTCATTTTTTTAATTTTTAAACAATTAAAAACAATGAAAAATGAATTAGATAGCTCTCAATTCGGTGTCGAAACGCGGTCGAAAGCCGGTCGAAAGCCTGTCGAAAGCCGGTCGAAACGGTGTCGAGACAGTGTCAACGCGCATACTGTATATTTAAAGTTGAAAATTTTTTTTTTTTATATTGTTTATTGTTGAGACTTTTTAAATACTGATTTATTTTGTTTTTTTTTACTTATTTGTTATTAACAATTGAATTAAAAATTATTAAAAAAAAAAAATTTTTTTTTTTTTTATTTAAACAAATTGTTTATATTTTTTTTATTAATTTTATTAAAAAAAACATCCAAATTATCAATAATAAAGTGTCTTATAATTTTTAAACAATTAAAAACAATGAAAAATCAATGAATTAGATAGCTCTCAATTTGCTGTCGAAAGCTTGTCGATTCAGTGTCCAAATATTCCGGTAATAATGACCGAGTCAATTACCGATGAATCCTGTAAGGCTCAACTGCTTTTCGACCGGAGTAGATATACGAATCGTGTGAACCTAACCTCTTTATCATGTATTATTTCAACTCTTTTTTATTATTATAAAACATATAAAAGTCCAGATTTTGTCAGTTTAAATTGTTGTTATTTTAATATTCCATTTATTTTTCATTTTTCTAACTCATTTCTCTTATTCGGCTCTTAATAATTACGTTTTATATATGCTGTCGAATTGCTCTCAAATCGCTGTCGACTGAGCGCAACATTAGAGTGTCAAGTCATCCGCTAGGGTCGGGGGCCCCTATATTTTTTTTGTTCCTGAATCCGCTACTATTTTGACTGAAAACTTCAGCCTCGTTACAAAGTAGGCCCTTTTTTCAAAACTTTTTTTCGAAGTCGTAATAGCTGTGTTTTATTATAACCATGATCTATTATAAATAATTTACATATTTTAAAGAGGCAAAATTAAATTTAAAAAAATCGTCAATTTGTATAATTGATTATATTATATGCTAGCCGAAACATCTGGCTTCACTCGAAATTTTATATTTTTACTCGATTTCTTTTTTTTTTATTACGTAAAAATATTTCACCCATTTTATTAAAAAATAAAAAAACAAATAGCTTAGAGAATAGATGTACTTAAAAAAATATTTTACCCAGTAATAATTATGTCCCAATTTTTTTTTTTTTTTGAGTCCATCTTTTTTTTTTTTTTATTTTGTTTTATAAATAATCAGAAATTTGATGTACTTCAATTTTATTAAACATTCCGTTTTTATTTTGATTTTTTATAGAATAAGGACAGATGTCTCAAAGTAAATATTTGATTATTATTGTAGTTGGAGTATAGTCATATTTTTACTTTTCTCCTCCTGGCAATCTCTAAATCTTATTCTTAGCAATAGACCAGAATTATTAAGAATTAAATATATTATCAAATTGAAAAAACCCTCAAGATGATAAAAAAATAATTCACCTCCTGGTAATCTCAAAACATTATATCTCCCAAAAAACCAGAATAATTAAAACCTCTTTATATTATCTTATTGAAAAAACCCTAAAGACGATGAAAAAATCAATTTTTACTTCCTGGTGATCACAAAACGAATCCAGATTAATTTTTTTTTGTCATCTATACATTCATATAGCCGAACTGAATATTTAGGTCAAATTTCAAGTGAATCGGACGAGTAGTTTGCATAAAAGTGCGTTTTCAAGAAATGGCCCAAAAAATTGTATAGAATTTGAATTTATTATTGATCGTAAAGGCCCTTGTCGACTAGCATAGTTTTTCAACAAAGTTCTATGCCATAGCACTTTGGTCACTATATATCACCAAAAACTCACTAAAAAATGGCCGCTGAGGACTATGCTGGAAAAATGCTGCGTGCAGCATTTTGAGCATAGTTCTGCTAACTTCACACTCGTTTTTTTAGATGCAGCCAACTTTGAGAAAAAAAAAAAAAAAGCGGCATTTATAGCTTTTTTGTTGTTCTTTGTTTACAGTTGTTTACAGTCTACATTAATTGATTGATTGACTGTCAGAATATCGTATTGTCATTTGTCAACAAGAGTAAACAAATAAAAAAGGTTATGCGTTTAATTATTTTTTGTTGTGATTTTACGAATGTTGGTAGAGCTTGAATCATTTCAATAAACGATTATATCGCCGCCCTATAGCCGTCATGGCTGAACTATTTCTACCCAAGCGCTATGCCATAGAACTTTTTAGAAAAACTATGCTAGTCGACAAGGGCCTTAAAACATTTGTCAAAAAAATATCAAGCTTGAGTTCATTACCCTGAAAGGTTGCATAACCTTTTTTTGGAGACTGTAGAATTTGTTTTTCTATTTTTTTTGAAAAAAGGGTTATTTAACCCTTTAGGACATTGAGTTTAGACTTGATATTTCATATTGTATAGATTAGGTATACTATTTTGTTATTATGAAAATACACGGTACGACATGTCAGTGTTTATGATGATACGATTGATGACCTATTTTTTTGCTGATATTTTGTCTTCGCTGTCTTTAATTTTATTTTTACAGTTCGTTTTTTTTCGGTAAATGGTCCATTCGATTCCTCTCTTTCTGTATTTGCCAACTGATAATTACTCTTTATTTTTGAATATATAGAAAACCAGTAGTGAAATGATTCATTGACGTCGTCAAGTGAAACTATGATTTTTTAGTAGATTGAAAACGTATCGTTACTTTGAATCGAATATCATTCCCCAACTTTAATAACTATCGAACTTAACCTGCACAAAAAAAAAACTTCTGTAAAATAGAAGTTTCCTTCTCGCAAATAGTTTTTTTGAACCATGAACAAAATGTTCTTGAATCGTGAAAAAAACTTCTTATTTTGAGAATAAATAATTTCTTAAATCAAGACGTCCCCGAGTAGATATTTGTTAGTGGTAGCCTGAACACGGATCCGGATCGGATCAGGATATCGTACAGCAGTCCCTATTCAAGTATCGCTATGACATCCTGATCCGGATAACATCAAGTAAACACTATCGAATCCTGAATAGAGATACTTGATCAAATCTTGACCAGGGCTTGATCAAGTAAAAAATTCTGGTCTCTGATTTTTTTTATTTTACATTTTTCTTGATCCGGATAACATCAAGTAAACACTATCGAATTCTGAATAGAGATACTTGATCGAATCCTGACCAGGACTTGATCCAGGTATTCTATTCAGGATTTGATAGTGTTTACCTGATGTTATCCGGATCACAAAAAACATAAAAAAAATAAAATAAAGTGTACACTGAGAAAAAAAAACAACAAAAATTGTTATACCAGCACGACAAACTAGAGGCGAAATACCATCTGGTCAATTATTATCGATATATAAAAGAAAAATTGTTAGCCATCATATGCATTTCATAATACAGCTAGACAATTTTTGTTATACGGCACAACAATATTTATGTATTATAATTTTTATTGGAATGTGTAATAATTTTTATTGATGTCAACGACAAAATTTGTTATGCTGCAACAGATTTTATTGTGGTGTTTAACAATTTTTGTTGTGCTGCATAGTAAATTTTACTGTCCATCAATATTTGTTGTGTTGGTTGATAAATATTGTTAAAAGTCTAGCGCTTTTTGTATTGCTCTTGGGCAATGGCGGCCTCGTCGAGTAATGTCGGTAGTACTTGACCTTTGTCGTGTCATCAGTGATGCCTCGGTATATCTGGATGCCATTATGTCTGGTTTGCTTTGTCTGATGAGTTTGACAGAGTTTGAGAAAAAAAATTAATTAAATATTAAATAAATATCAAATTTTAGTAATGATATATATTTATGGAAAAAAATAATAATTTTATAAACAAGTGGATAAAGATTCAACTTTGATATTAAACAAACAATATAAAAAATAACGTAAATGACAGACTAAATTTACAAACATAACCTCCATAAAAAAAATCTTTCAGTGAAATTATAGAAGTAAGAAAACCAATGTTAATAAATCTTTATATAAAAAGGACACTTGTATGAATAAAAATGAAAGAATTGTATTTTTAATTTATTTTTTTCCTAAACATATATATATTCAATGGATTCGTTATTTTTAATTATCAAAATAAAAATTTATTCTTTAATTTAAAAAAAAAAAAAAAAAAAATTAATAACTAGAATTTTTGTTAAATTAAATGGATAATTTTTACTATTTTTATTATCGAATTTTGTTGAGTGGAACAATAAAATTTGTAAAAAAGAAATATAAAAATTGTAGTATATTCAATAATTTTTATTTGGAGCATAACAAATTTTGTTATACAGCACGACGATTCGGATCCAGATGCGTAATCCGGGCCGGATTTGAAATCAGGTTACCCTGATCCAATCCTAATCCGATCCCTATCTGAATTTCTACTCGGGTCTATGTCATAATCCATGACATGTACGTCTTGTTCCATGAAACATTCGTCTGAATTTGAGGACTGTTCTTCTTGGTTTATGATAAAGAGTTACTTAGTTCCAGGCAATATTGTCATAATCCAAAAAGGATACTTCTGAAATCATAACACAAATGGTTTTGGTTTATGACAATATTTGTTTTGATCCTGTAGATGTATGAGCAGTTTTAAAAATTTGGGTGTATTTTTTTGAACGAATCATTTTATGTAAATTCGACCCTCCTGATTTCAAAAAAAATATTAGAAAAATTTAACCCCCTCCCCCCCGTCAAAAATGGTTAAAAAAAAAAATGTTGGTTTCGCGGTTCCTGTGGGAGATAGAAAAAAAAAATCCAGGATAAGAATTATAGATAATTTTCAAGGGGGGGATAGTTCAAATAATTTTTTTTTTTCAATTAACCGTTAATTAATTATAAATTATTTAAGTTTTAGATAAGCATTATCTTGGCTACCGACATTATCTGATGACGTTATAAAAAACATAAAACCTCCATATTCCGGCGCAACTTGAACGCGCAATCAGATAAGAAAACGTTTAAAGAGAAAAAAATTAAAAACAGAGACAAACTTATGAGAAAAAAAGACAGAAAAAGAAAAATTCTGGACAGATATTCGATTCGAATTTGCTTTTGATGCATCCATAACCGAAAAATAATAACAAAAGCAGTTATTTAAAATAAAATAATATTAACAATTAGATAGTATAGCTTCAATAATTAATCGATTTTGATTTTTTTTTTTTTTTGTTTTTAATGTTCAATATAAGTGATGGCAAGTCGGTGTTGGTTGCGCGCATAATACTAATAACGTAAAAAATGTGACCGCGCTCTATTGTTGTTAAGTCTATAACTTTTTTATTTAATTTTACATAAATAAACATTTTTCACGCTGGATGTTGTTAAAATTTAAAAATTTTCTCGATAAACGATTGAGTCAAAGATTCAAAGTTTCAATTTTCCGTCGAATCAAATTAAATAATTAATATAAATAAATAATATCACTATTTTAAAAATTTTTTTTTTTTACATTTTTCTACATCAATATATTTATATACAGACAAAATTTCAATCGTTTTTATGCATAAACAAAAAAGATATGATAATGTTATTGTTGAAAAAAAATAAAAATTATATATGAAATAGTTTTTTTAAATAATTTTTTACAAGTTAAATAATTAAAAAAAAAAAAAACTATAAAAGAAAAACAATTTTTTTTTATCCTCATCTACATGTCGATATTTTTTTTTTTTCTTTCAATGACTTTAAAAATTAAAAGTTGTCCAAGCTATTGGACAATACTTCTACCGTTTTTCAAGCGTGGAGGTCGTTATTGCATCCGGACCCTCAATTTTTTAAACAATTTCTGCTGGATAAAATATCTTTTTTGCTGCATCTATTTTAATAAATAAAAGTATGTAAATTATTTTTAAATAGACAAAAAGCTAAAGAATGAGATGGACCCAAAAAAAATAATAATTTATTAAATACTTATTGCTGGGTAAAATATTAAAAAGAAAAAATAGGGTGCAATTATTTATTTAAAAAAAAAAAAACAAATATACCTAAGAAAATAGATGTACTAAAAAAATATTTTACTCAGCAATAATTATTTAATAAATTATCTTTTTTTTTGATACATCTCATTTTTTAGCTATTTGTCTATTTAAAAATAATTTTCAGGCATTCATTAATTGGATGCATCCATAGACAATATTAATTTTTAAATAAATAAATGCCTGTAAATTATTTTTTAATAAACAAATAGCTATTTGTTTATTTAACAATTATTTACATGCTTTCATTTATTTAAAAAATAAAGTGCAAATATAGCTAAAAAATAATATGTACTCAAAAAAAAAATTTTTAACAGGGATAAATAAATTGGTTTTTTTTCAGTCTATCTCATTCTTTTGCTATTAATGTATCCACTAATGATAATATAAAAAATTGAATGTTATTATGTATTATTTAGTTGTATTTTATTTTTTTACACAAAAAAATACTTTAACTGAGCCACACAATAATAATAACATATGACCTTGACTTCGGTACTAACCAAGACTAGCGCTGTCAGTGGCCGATAGAGTTACTAAATTGCTCCATTCCGTCATCCTCAGTAAATTTTGAGAGATTATCCTCCTTCAAGAAGACTAGAGACCTCTAGAGGTCAATTTCGAATACTTGACGCTTTTTTCTATACAAAACTCTTGTTTTTTGTTTTTTGTATTCTTTTTATAACAGATATTTATTTCTTATGGATATATTTATGTCTTTTTTTTTCATGTAAATTAATTTACAATTTACGACATTGTTGTTGTTTTATAAATTTATATTTTTTTTATAATAGAATATTTTTTCTTATACATATACTACATATAGCTGAGCCTGAGTGAAATTTGAAATTAATTTAAGGCTGAATGTCAAAATATTAAAGAAAAATTCCCTCTCACAGATTTTGATCAAAGTGGGCTTATTTTTTAAGTGAAATAAAGATCTATTTTATCAAATTTTTTTTGTAATTTTCTATCACGTTTTAACTGAGATAATTAGTGTCAAAGTTGACAACAATTTAGCTTTTTAACACACAAGCATAGGGAGTACCGGAACGTTTTCCCTTCTATTAAAAAAAAAGCTCTCACAGAAAATCTTTATTTTACTACAGCTTATACTTCTTTCAATTACGAAAGTTATAAAAAAAAATTATCAATTTTTATCACGAATTGTAAATGTTATTAATTAAATCATACAAAAATTATCACTCATCGGTTGTCGAACATGGCGCACGAAATGTAAACATGGCAACAGTGATCTTTCTTCTCTATTTTTTTTGGTCTGTTTCATTTATTGCAACCACACACACACACTTACCAGTCCAAGTAGTTTATATGCGATTATCTCTGTATTGGTATATTTGAATAATTGATAATTAAAATTGTATTTCTAAATATTAAAAAAATATATTTTATGTAATATTTTTATAGTTTTTAATATATATATTTATTATTCGTATTGGTAAAGAAATTATTGATTATATCAATTTTTTTGGTTTTAATCATTTAGGTTTATTAATATTATTACTATCAGAAGTACAGTCTTGCACTTATCACTTATCATAACATTTGAAAAATATTCGTAAATACAGGCCGCCCACACTCATACAACTAAAAACGCGACAGTAAAGTATAAAAATCTATGACAATGGAGGGTGCTCATTTTTTTTCTAAACTATGGGTGTAAGGGTGCCCTTTTGAACCCAAAGAGTCGACCTACCTTGGAATTTACATTCAGCCTTAAAAAAACTTGGAAAAAAAAAAAAAAAATTAGGCTAAAATAAACTTAGTTCTTTATTATAAACTTGGTTAAACTAGGCATATTTATAAGAAACACTACGAATCGTAGAAAAGCCAAAATCAACAATAATTCTCGACCCTCACAGCCGGTTGCCACAAATTTATGAATTAATTAATCATTTGCGATTGAATATCTTCTAAAAAAAAATGGCCGAAATTGATGATTTTTTTTTTTTAAATTTTCGTAATCAAAAAAATCTACAAGTCTGAATCAAATTTAGTAATTTCGAGTAGAGGGGTTTGTACATACAGATCAAAACGTGGGTTTTTCCGTTTACGGCCGTGTTAAATTGGCCTTCTTTAATTGACGGTCTAAAAATTTATATAAAATTCTACAAAATAGAGAATTATTCTAGCTAGCGATTAAAAAGAAAATTAGCAAAATCGAGTAGAGGGAATTCGTATTTACATTCAACCTTAAGTGGGAAGCCCCTCGTTAGATATACTCTACGAGATTTGATATTTTGATCACCACTGATAAGATAAAATATTTTTCTTATTAATTTGATTGTTTTTTTATTATCTCAGTTGAAAACTATTTTTTTTTTTTAAAGAACATGATTCTAAATTAAGTAAGATTATTGATCATAATAAAACAATGAATTAATTGCAGGAACCAGAATGCATTGGATCGGTTATGTGGCCACGATAATCTGGTGGTCGACCGTCGCCAGGTCTTTAAGCACATTAAATCGAGGTCACAGTGAGTTTATAGTTCTATTGAATATTTTTAACCTTCATTTCATTAATTTAAGGTATCAAAAGTTTGAGAAATTTTGTATTGTTATATTTAATAGTTTCTCATTATTAACAGACGACATTACTTCAAAACTAACCCTATTTTTTATAATATTTAACAATTCTTGATTTATATTGATAGTTTTGTAAACAATATTCATTTTTCGTTCCGTGATTTTTTCATTCTTTTGCGAATATACTACTGACCGACATAAAATTCATCTATCGACACATAATAGCGCAACTAATATAAAAAAACCACATGCGGTTTCCATGCCAATTCACAAGTCAAAACCTTAGAGTTTTATCAATTATTGAATAAATAAAATTGAAAATTATATATATATATTATTAACCTTTATTTTAAATAAAATATATACATATATATATATATTTTAAATGATTGATATTTCAAAAACTTTGAGATACGGATTTTTTGTAGAGTATTATTTTGTTTTACTTGAAGAATTTTTACCAGGATACATATCAATATTTTAGTTGCACAAACAATATTCATTTTTAATATTATTTCTACAAGTCATCTTTGTAATGGGGACTAAGATTATATTTCTCGAATTTTATTAGATGATTTCATCAAAACCACAAAAAAAGAACTGTTTTTTAAACCATTAGATATTCACGATACCACAGGGCAAACCATAAAAAAATCTGTTTTACATATTCATCTTTTCAGTTGAAAAACTAAAAACATTTCATCTCAGTTTTTAACCAAGCTTATTTAAGAACGTAAAAAAAATGTGTTCTACTGAACTGGTTTAAAGTAAAATAAATTATTTTGTTCAATCCATAAATAATATAATTTTTATTTGTTACTAGGCTACAAGATCAGTCCAAAACCATGCCAAATACCAGGTACTCCCGGGAATGGAATCAGTCAACAGGGCACATGTATGTTTGTTTGGGAATGTATTAAAGCCGAAGGTATACACGTTGGTGTATGCGTTGACACATTTATGTTTGGTAGTTGTTGTGCAAAAAAAGATTCAAAAACAACAATACCAACAATAATGACGACTACATCAACGACAACTACCACAGCGATAATACCAACAACGAGTTGGGAGGATAGTATCACGACTAATTTATCATTGGGATTATCTGATACAACGCTTAGTATTCACACAACCGTTAAAATAAATAATAAAACAAATGGAGAATTGAAAATTAGGCCAAGACCAACTCACATGATTCATACTAGTCGTCCGAAGAGGCCAAGTTCGTATGAATTACAATTATCACCAGTCAGATTACCAGACGATGGCAAAAATCAAATGGTAGAAGAAGATGAAACAAATCAACGACTTCGATCAAATAATAGCTTTTTCCACGACCTGAAAAACGATAAAACAACCGTTACGTTTACAAAAACACTGTCATCTTTATTATCAACATCACCAACACTAATAGCAGAACCATTAAATATTCAAAATTCCACTGAAAAAGAAGAAGATAACATCATCATTAACGTAGGTTTTGTTTAATTCTGTAGATTATTAGTTGATTTTATTTTTATAACTATGCATTAAACTTTTTAGCAGGAAGCTATCAGTGATCAAATAGCAGCAGCTAGTTTAAATTTGATACAAACAGAAAAGCCATTAGTATACTGGTTTTCAACAAGCACTTCACTAATTGAATCACATTTGAGTCCAAAAAAAACAACTTATAAACCAGATTCATCTTATTTATCACCAACCAAAACTAGACCGAATTTTGTATCAAAACCCCATAATCTATCTCAAAAGCCGAGCAAATTATGGACAACATCAAAACCAGATAGTTACAGCATGAGGTATATTATCAGAGCAAAATTTCACTTAATTGATGAATTATTTGAATTCATGCTTATAATTAATAAGTTCGATAAAATAAGTATTGTATAAATTTTATTTGTTTTTGTTATTTTTCATGCCTTATGAAATTTTCTTCCGGTAATTATTTGACATTAGTACTTCGACTGAAACAAGTCAAAGTCAAACAATTCACTGGCGAGCCACAACAGAACCTGCGTTCATTACTAAACACAAGTACCCCAGTCATTTATCGATGTTGTCGGTTCCTAATCAGCCCGATTACGCAGTTCATCTAAACTGTGATAATAAAACAGTTGATAAACGTCCATCGGTAAGTGAAGATGATCGTCATGAGAACGATGGTGAAACAACAAAAGAATTTTCTCATAAACATCAACCCAGTCAAAATATAAATCATCAACAACAAAAGGTAATTAATGATGAAAAGTTACTTTGAATTATAATACATTAGATATTTAGTAAAAAATGGATATAAAAAAACCGTATGAAATTAGTTACAAGTCGAGAAGACTTACTACTCCTTGGCATATAAGTTTTTTGACAGCAACGGCGAGAAATCAACTTCACATAGTCTCTCCCATATTTTATTTTTCACTATATCTATTGTATTTTTTGTATTTCAATAAGCTTCAATAAGATATTTTAATATATCAGTTTGTCACTCAGTCCAAACTAGTATTTTAGGTTATGATTTACATGAGATCAAGAAGACTAGAAATACAGGAGGACGAACTCCCTATCTCGCCTGTATATAAAATTCGTATCACTGTATGGTCGCCGCTTAATCGAGAAGCGCTTCGGTCTACTGGTAATAACGTGCGCAATCCGTACCACTTTTATTTTACGATGCGCAATCCAAACATACTCATTATTTAAATAATTGAGATTTTAGGAAAATTATTTATCAGGGTACATCCTTTTCCTTAGCTATATATTTGTAATGAATGCATCAAAATTTACATAAATTTTTTTTTTTTAATAAATAAATTGCCTAAAAAAAAGATAAATAAGAAAAATTGATAAGTAATAAAAAGTCGACTACTTCTCAATTATTATTTAAAAAATTGATCATTGTTGTACCAGTATATTTGTCTAAGCATTTTGTTTAATAAAATAAGCAATAAATTATTTTTTTGGGAAACAAATAACTTGAGGAAGAGATGCTTTAAAAAAAAGTAATTTCTTGTAGAATATACTGGTACAGCAAATATACTTGTAAAAAAAATATTCGGACAACTGCATCTGTTTTCCTCGTCATTCTTTTATTATAACAAGACCGATAACGCGCCTTCGGCGCGCATTTACATATTATATTCTTGCAAATACTATAACAAATTTTTTTTTGTTTTAAACAATTTCACCAAGTTTATGTGATTGATCGGTATTATTTTTACAACCATTTATATTACATTGATAAAGAATTTCATCAGTTTTACTTGATAAACCATATGAACGTGTTACCTCACCATCAGAAAAAAAACATCCCCAGAAAAACCATATAATGGTTTCAATAATTGATCTGTTGTAAATGGTACTTCTTTAACATTATTACCATTATTATTTAATTCACGTCCATGATTGCCAGATAATAACATTGGTTTTTCATAAAAATCAAATGACCGTCTTGTCTTACCATTTCCACCAAGGTCAAAAGATGTTAGAAAATAATTAACGAATAGCTAACAAAAAAAATGCAATTGACTGATCAATTTCTTAAATAATAATTGAGCAAGTAGTTGACTTTTTCTTACAACTTCATCTACTCTTTTAGTCATAAGTTCATTAAAAATTTATAAATTATTCATTTGAAATGAATTTCTAAAGATCGAATGGCTATAGAGAGAGAGAGATGTATAATTGGATTAAGTTCGTTTAAGACTTAAAACGCGCTTCATTGAACTTAAACTGTCTTGTGAGATCTTAAATAAACTTCCATTAGCTTCTCAAATAAAATCACAAGTTTTTCCGAGGTCCCCAAACTCTTCTAAAGGCTTGAATTAAAAGACTTCGAAAGCATTCAAATCTCAGTCTTTCAGACGCTCGATTTGAAAGACTTCAAAAGCGTTCACATTTCTCAGTCTTTCAAAAGCTTGATTTAAAAGACTTCAAAAGGGTTCAAATTCTCAGTCTTTTAGAAGCGTGATTTAAAAGACTTCAAAAGCGTTCACATTTTTCAGTCTTTTAGAAGCTTGATTTAAAAGACTTCGAAAGTTTTTAGGTTTAAAAAAAAAAAAAATTCAATAAATACGATTTCGAAAGCTTGTTGTCTTAAAATTAAAAGTTTTAAAACTTATTTCAATGAAAATTTTATTTGAGAAGCTAATGGAAGTTCATTTAAGATCTCACAAGACAGTTTAAGTTCAATGAAGCGCGTTTTAAGATTTGAAGCTCATTTAAGACTAAGATATTTCTGTTCGGAAAGGTAAGAAAAAAACTTAGAAAAAAAAAAAATTTATTTGCCAAAATAACATAAACTAAGTTCCTTATAAACTTGGTAAAACTAGACATATTTATAAGAAATACTACGAATCGTAGAAAGGCCAAAATCAAAGATAATCTGATCGGGCTGCATAATTTTATATAATTGCAAAGGTATATATAATTGGTAAGGTATATATAAATACTTAGAAATATAATTGCGGGTAATTTTTTATTACCCATGCATGGTTAGTAGATCTTGCTAAGGTACACGGAGAAAAATTTACATTTTTTTTTACGATAATGCCATAGCAATTTTTGCGTTGTGTTTCAGTAAGCTGGTACCATAAGAGCATTATATTAAAAATTAAGATTGACCATAGCAATTTTCATTGTAGAACGCCACCTATTGGCTGTTGCGACCTTTCACGGTGTGCCATAGTAATTTACGCGATGTGCCATAGCAAATCCACTAAAGTCAAATGTAAAATTTATAATGGCATTTTTAGTTTTTGGAACAGTTAATATTAAAATTATCGCAACATGGCAATGCAGATTTCACAATAAAAAAACGTTATATTTAATTTTAAAAAAAGTAAAAAAAAATTATCCCCACTCGTGTGGTTTACCCCCCTCCCTGTTGTTTACCTATAAATTATTATTGCATATATTAAATATTAATTCTAATTAAACAAGAACAGTAAAACGCACACATAATTTATTAATTAATTAATTAATTAATTTTTTTATTCAATACATTAATAGAATAACAATGATAATAATAATAATAATAATAAAAATAATAATAAGAAAAATAATAAGAATAATAACGATAATATAATAAGTATTTTTTGAAAAAAAATTTTTTTCGTTTTTTTTTTTTAACTCTTAAAACAACAATAATAACAAAAAACTTATTTAGAAAAAAAAATAGGTAATTTCACTCTCTATATGACTATATTTTTTTTTTTTTTAAACAATTATGATTTTCAACAATTTTCCCCTGTTAGTTAATAGTTAGGGAGCCCATCGTGCTTTTACTTACCTCATCGCATCACGAGCTGAAATAGGTTAATTTGACTTGTCTTGGCGAGTACAATAAGCAGTTTCAGTGGCCGACCATTTGGGTGGAAAGACAAGTGGCGGCCAGCGGTCAAAGTGGGTGTATGAGGTAACTAAATTTACCTCATCGCATCACTCGTGGAAATAGGCCCGATCGATTGGTATTGATGCCCTGAATACGAAAATAACAATGGCCGACCATTTGGGTGGAAAGACAAGTGGCGGCCAGCGGTCAAACTGAACTTACCTCATCGCATTAAAGTGGAAATAGGTCCAATCGATTGGTATTGATGCCCTGAATATAAAAATAACTATGGCCGACCATTTAGGTGGAAAGAAAAGTGGTGGCTGACGGTCAAAGTGGGCGGCCAACGGTCAAACTGAACTTACCTCATCGCATCACGATTTGAAATAGGTCCAATCGATTGATATTGATGCCCTGAATATAAAAATAATAATGGCCGACCATTTAGGTGGAAAATTTTTGATGGCCATTTTTTGGTCGGCCATCAAAAATTTTCCACCTAAATGGTCGGCCATTGTTATTTTTATATTCAGGGAATCAATACCAATCGATTGGACCTACTTAAAATCGTGATGCGATGAGGTAAGTTCAGTTTGACCGTCGACCACCACTTGTGTTTCCACCTAAATGGTCGGCCATAGTTATTTTTATATTCAGGGCATCAATACCAATCGATCGGACCTATTTCCACTTGTGATGCGATGAGGTAAGTTTAGTTTGACCGCTGGCCGCCGCTTGTCTTTCCACCCAAATGGTCGGCCACTGAAACTGCTTATTGTACCCGCCAAGACAAGTCGAATTAACCTATTTCAGTTCATGATGCGATGAGGTAAGTAAAAGCACGATGGGCTCCCTAACTATGTACAACGTCGCAATATTTTAGGCTTTGAGCGTGCGGCCGGTTATTGCATCCGGACCCTCAATTGTCGACGTCAAAATGGTTTAGAATATTTCAGCTCAATGCGCAGATGTCAACTGATTACTATGGCCCATTGTAATTTTTGGAATTAAATATATCAATCAATAGCGCTATCTATCGAAAAGTATACCGAGTAACAAAAATTGCTATGGTACATATCAAGTTTGACACATTTACCATTGCAGTTTTTCATAAATTTAAAGCAAAAAAATAAATTCTTTCAAATTGCTATGGTACAATGTACTTTTTCAAGAAGATGATTTTAATTTTCTATTCTCGCCAATTTTTAATAAACACATTGCAGTTTTTAATTTGCTGATAGTAAAAAAAAAAATTCTTTTAAATTGCTATGGTATATATGACACTTTAAGAGTAGACACTGTCATGCATTCTGATAATTACAGTACAAGTTGTATTAGTCTGAATATGGTTCCACAATGATGTGGCACCATAGATATAATTGCTAAGCTATATATAAATGCTAGGTAAGAAAGAAACTTAGAAAAAAAAAAAATTTATTTGCCAAAAACTAAGTTTCTTGGTAAAACTCGGTAAAACTAGACATATTTATAAGAAACACTACGAATCGTAGAAAGGCCAAAATCAAAAATAATCTTTAAGCCTCACAGCCGGCAGGCACGGAACCATTTTCCGACATTGCCCTTTTTTATTTACCCTGCCTCTTGATATTACAACATGCTATTACCCATAGCCAGCGCATCGTTCTTGTCATATGACTTACATGGCTGATGTGGTGGGAATTTCTAAAATATCACGAGGTACCAATCAACCTGTTACAAATAAACTTTTTTTTTTTTCAACAGAAAAAACCAATTGATTATGCTAAGCCTCATGGCTCTTTAAGTCATTATATAACTTCTTCAGATATTGGCTCTTCATTAAAACTAAAACCTACTCGAAAACGAAAACCTCAACCATCAAGAGTCACCGTAACAACAGACTACCCCGAAACACTCACTCAAATAAACGATGAAGCATTAATTACATCCAGCACTTTAACAGCAAAAATAACACAATTACCACCAAAAGAAACTGCAACATTAAGTACATCAATAACATCTTCGCCAACGACACTTTCAACGACAACCACAAATGAAATACCACACTCGACATCAAAAAAAAGTTTGTTAGGCTCAGTGCCAACCGTTTCAGCAGTTATTAGTAATGATAATGGTGAAAAAACAATTCAATGTGGTGTACCACCACTATTTCCTCGACCAGAAACAAGAATCGTTGGTGGTAAAGATGCATCTTTTGGAAGATGGCCATGGCAAGTCTCAGTACGTAGAACATCATTTTTTGGTTTTTCAAGTACTCACAGATGTGGTGGTGCTGTTTTAAATGAAAACTGGATTGCGACTGCTGGACATTGTGTTGATGAGTGAGTAACGGTTTTACCAGACAATTAGTTTTTTTATTTCTCTTGAAATTAAAGCTTTATAGTTTCACACTTTCTAATCTATTCGATTTTTTACAAATAATTTGTGCAATTTGAGTTTTTTATGTCTTTAGCTTGCTAACCTCACAGATTAGGATCCGGGTTGGGGATTACGATTTCTCATCTGTTCAAGAACGATTACCTTACATAGAAAGAGGCATTGCTAAAAAGGTTGTTCATCCCAAATACAATTTCTTTACTTACGAGTATGATCTTGCGCTAGTCAGACTTGAAAGTTCGCTTGTTTTTGCACTACACATATCACCAATATGTTTACCAGCAACTGATGATCTCCTTATAGGTGAAAATGCAACAGTTACTGGATGGGGAAGACTGAGTGAGGGTGGTACACTGCCATCCGTACTTCAAGAAGTAAGTAATATCTATGTATTACGTCGTAGTTTTAAAAAATTTTAGAAAATATATATTTTTTTTTTATGTCCATGTTTATCCATTATAGGTTTCTGTGCCTATTGTGAGCAACGATGTATGTAAATCCATGTTTTTAAGAGCAGGAAGGCACGAATTTATTCCAGATATATTTTTGTGCGCTGGATATGAAAATGGAGGACAGGATTCATGTCAGGTTTGTTACGTGTAAAAAATTATTGACTCGATTTTCACAATGAAGTTTATATGAATTTGATTTTTACGTTTAATAATTATATTAGGGAGACTCAGGTGGTCCTCTGCAGGTTCGTGGAAGGAATGGTCGTTATTTTCTCGCAGGAATTATTTCTTGGGGAATAGGTTCGTAAAAAAATTTTTTATAATAATACGTAAATGACTATATAAAACAGCTCATGAAAATTATGTAAAATTCTTTTACAGGTTGTGGAGCTGCATCATTACCAGGAGTCTGTACACGGATTTCGAAGTTTGTACCTTGGATTCTTAAGAATGTTGCTGATAAATACTCAACGTTGTAAAAATTAATTATCATGTTGTGAATAAATAAATATTCTGAACTTTAAGTTGAATTTCCTTTAGTATATTCACATGATAAAAGGGGTAAATGAACTTACTTAATTTTCAACAATCATAAAATCAAAAAGTACAAGTAAATCTTAGCCGAAATGAATAACAGCAATTATTATATTACTTTGCATGCGGATTATTACTTACCGCTTTTTTTTTATTATTGAATTTATAAAGAAAATGGGAATACAACAGAAAAGAATAAACAATCATCCTCATTATATAATTTTAACTTGTTAAATTTAAGAGACAAAATAGTTAACAACAGATATATATATATATATAGATATATAATATTGATATATATATGAGCCACAATATGCATATCGAAATTTTATTTCAATTGTATTAATTTGTTTGGTATTTACGATCTTTATTTATAATAAGCATGAATATAATCTTAATTTTTATAAAAAAAATTTAAAAGTAATAATAAATGAAATACAATGAGTATTCAAAGTTAAAAAATCCGGGTGGCCTCTGTTTCCTTGCAGATATTTAACTGATATTTTCATATAAATATTTGCTGCTGTTTGCGTTTTAGTTGTTTAATATTCCTGTAACTTAATCAACAGGCATAAAAATTTTTAGAACTTTCAAAAGTATCAATGTGAAACTATTACAAAAAATTGATCAAATACCTGTAAATTCGATTGTTCAGAGGAGTCTTGAATTAAGAGGGTCATCTATTCGACCGGCAGTTAGAGCAGCTGATGTTTGCACGTCAATTATGAAGAATAAGAAAGGTCGGTCTGCGATGAATGGTATCGGACCTTTCAAATGTAGTAAGCTTTCTATTATCGTCAACATAAAAAAAATTAAATTAATAAAATATCAGCAACATTAATTCGTAAAAAGACTTTAGACTGTATTTTATCCAAGAAGATTAGAAATGTTGAGTCTCCTTGATTTTATCTTTGAATATATCCCGAGTGGAAATTGAGATCAAGTCTTGATCAAGACTTGATCAGGCAACATTGATTTCAAATCCATTCTGGATCAAGATGCTTGATCAAGATTAGACCAAAAGATTGAAAAAAAAAATTTTTTTATTTGATTTATTTATTTTTTTTTTTTATATAATTTATTTATTTACACATAGAAGAGAGAGAAAGAGAATGAAAGAAGGAAAGGTGTATGGAGATAGATTTTTTTTTTTTTTTTGAAGCGCACCTAACGGGATTTGAACCGGCGAAGTATAGATTAGTAATCGGACAGGGGACGCTTTAGACGACTCGGCCACGGAGGGATTCGATGCATGTTGAAGTTTTATAAAACTTATATTTTCATCCTACTGATGCAACATGAATAGGGCACGTTTAGTTTTGATTTCATAGACATGAAATATTTACTCCTTTATTTAATAAAAAAAAAATAATAAAAATCTTGCTCCAATCTTGATCAAAATAGACGTAGTTAAGATGTGTTAAAGTTTTCTTGATCCAGTCTTGATCAAGACGGCCTTAATACGAACGAGTTAAAGTTTTCTTGATCCAGTCTTGATCAAGACGGCCTTAATACAAACAAGTTAAAGTTTTTTTGATCCAATCTTGATCAAGACGGCCTTATTACGAACAAGTTAAATTTTTTTTTATCCAATCTTGATCAAGATAGACGTAGTCAAGATGTGTTAAAGTTTTCTTGATCCAGTCTTGATCAAGACGGCCTTAATACGAACGAGTAAAAGTTTTCTTGATCCAGTCTTGATCAAGATGGCCTTAATACAAACAAGTTAAAGTTTTCTTGATCCAATCTTGATCAAGATAGACGTAGTAAGATGTGTTAAAGTTTTCTTGATCCAGTCTTGATCAAGACGGCCTTAATACGAAAAACTTAAAGTTTTCTTGATCCAGTCTTGATCAAGACGGCCTTAATACAAACAAGTTAAAGTTTTCTTGATCCATTCTTGATCAAGATAGTCTTAGTCAAGATATGTTAAAGCTTTCCTGATCCAATCTTGCTCCAATCTTGATCAAAATAGACGTAGTCAAGATGTGTTAAAGTTTTCTTGATCCAGTCTTGATCAAGACGGCCTTAATACGAACGAGTTAAAGTTTTTTTGATCCAATCTTGATCAAGACGGCCTTATTACGAACAAGTTAAATTTTTTTTTATCCAATCTTGATCAAGATAGACGTAGTCAAGATGTGTTAAAGTTTTCTTGATCCAGTCTTGATCAAGACGGCCTTAATACGAACGAGTAAAAGTTTTCTTGATCCAGTCTTGATCAAGATGGCCTTAATACAAACAAGTTAAAGTTTTCTTGATCCAATCTTGATCAAGATAGACGTAGTAAGATGTGTTAAAGTTTTCTTGATCCAGTCTTGATCAAGACGGCCTTAATACGAAAAACTTAAAGTTTTCTTGATCCAGTCTTGATCAAGACGGCCTTAATACAAACAAGTTAAAGTTTTCTTGATCCATTCTTGATCAAGATAGTCTTAGTCAAGATATGTTAAAGCTTTCCTGATCCAATCTTGATCAATACTTGATCAGGTTTCCTGAGTTAAGGCAACATTGATCAAGTCTTGATCAAGATTGGCAGTCAAATCAAGGTTGCCTTAAGAAATTTCCACTCGGGATAGCTTTGGAAGTTTTAGCGGAGCTTTCTGTCAACTACAGCGAGTCCACGGCTTGCTTTAATAATATTTGTGTGAAATTAGTAGTAGTGGACGTAGGCAAACTCAGTTCCGATTTGTAAGGGACTTAGTTTATTTTAGCAACGTTTTTTTTTTTCTCAATTTTTTTTTATACATTAACGTTTACGTTGTTATTATAAATATGTTGTATTATATTAAAATAATATTAATCAATGCGAAAGGAAGTATATATTTTTTAAATATATCTAAAAAAAAGGATGTATAAAGCTAAGTTACGTGTATAGGCTGAAGAATGGATAAAGGGTGTAATTTTTATAACCCCTGTGTAAGAGAAGGATACATATACCCGAGTGGAAATTCAGTTCAGGATATGATCAAAACTTGATCAGGCAACTTGATCTCGGATCAAGTTTTGATCAGACAACTTGATCAAAACGTAACGCAAAAATGGATCAAGACTTGATCAAGCTGCCTGATCAAGATTTGATCAAGCTGACTGTTCAAGATTTGATCAAAACGTAACGCAAAAATGGATCAAGATTTGATCGAGCTGCCTGATCAAGATTTGATCAAGATATATTATCAAAAATTTAAAAAAAAATTATACATATATATTCAATTGGTTTTTTTTTTATTAACTGTTGTTGAAAGAGATGAGAGGTAGGCTAAGGAATAACATAGGATATATATTGAACAACTATCAAAATAACGTGCACGCAACTAACGGGAATCGAACCGATGAACGACGATATCTTGATTTACTAACTAACGCTTTAGACCGCTCGGCCACGGGACTATCGTTGCAAATTGTAATTTTTTTATCTTTATATTTTATGTAGGGTCAAGATGCACAAACGGAATTATAAATTTGAAATATATTACTTGAAAAATAAAAATTAATTAGTAAAGTGTAGAATAATTTTCGGTATTCATTTTTTGGGGTAATATAATAAAAAATAATAAATGAATTTTTTTAAATGAATAATTGATTCATGTTGATTCGTAAAAAAGGCAATAATTTTTATATTTTTTTGTATAAAATATTAAACTAATATAATAATAATATATAACTAATAATTTTTATGATAATTTATTAAATATATTAATGTAATATACCTATATTATATTTATAATTGTATAAAAAAAAAACAAGTAGATTCAAGATGACAGATATGCATAACCTCGAATAAAAATTATTGCTGCCATCATTATTATACTTTCTAAGCCTGATGAAATTTTGATCAAATATTGACCAGGTTTCTTGATCAAGATGTGGTCAGGATACTTGATCTCATTTTGATCAGGGAAAATTGTTTGAAAAAAATTGTTTATTTAAAAAAATATATTTTGATAATTTTTTGATCAAATATTGAACAGGTTTTCTTGATCCAGATATCGTCAGGATACGTGATAATTTTTTGATTAAGATTTGACCAGGTTCACTTGATCCAGACTTGATCAAGATACTTGATGTCATCTGGATCAGGGAAAATTCATAAAAAAATATAACTTGATAATTTTTTGATCAAGACTTGATCAGGTTGCCCTACTTCAGGATGTAAAATACTTGATACTTGATGGTATCTTGATCAAGATTCGTTCAGGCTTTTTGAATAAGGTTCCCTGATCAAATCTTGATCAAGATCGGACTTCAAATCCGTCGAGCCTGACCAGATCTCCACTCGGGTAGCTAACTTATGTATATATAGGCTAAGAAATAAATAAGAGAATAATTTTTATTTAATTTTTAACTACATATGCGTGATTGATAAAAACAGCTTAATTTTATCTATAGGCTGAGGAATAAATATTTTGCTAATATAAAGAATTGAAAAAAAACCTAATTTATTTTACCAACATTATTTTTATTTTTTATTTGTTTCTAGTGCCTTATTATAAACTTGGCAAAACTAGTCATTTATATAAAAAGAACTGTAAAAAAAAGGCAATAATCGAAAATAAGTCACGTTTCTCCCCCGTGGAACTGAGTTTACCGATTCCCGTTGCGAAGTTTACATTTTCTATGTTAGTTCGCAGCTGATGAGCGTAAATTTTTGAGCAATGTCGGAAAATGGTCCCGTGGCAACCTGCTGTGAGAGTCGATGATTATCTTTGATTTTGGCCTTTCTACGATTAGTAGTGTTTCCTATACACATGCCCAGTTTTACCAAGTTCACAATAAGGATCTTAGTTTATTTTAGCCTGATTGTTTTTTTTTTCTAAGTTTTTTCGAATTAATTTTGTAGTTAGCATATTTATATGTATTCATATAAATATATGCATAAGAAATAGATATCTATTATAAAAAAAAAATATAAATTTATGAAACAGCAACAATGTCATAAGTCCCTTATAAACTTGGTAAAACTAGGCATTATTAATAAAAAGCACTACGAATCGTAGAAAGGCCGAAATGAAAGATAATCCTTGACCCTCTCCGCGGGTTGCCAAGGGACCATTTTCCTATGCGGCCCTATTTGACCTACCCACCCGAACAGAAAAATCTCAGTCTTAAACGAATTTAAAATCCTTTGAAGTCTTAAAACGCGCTTTATTTGTCCAAGACTTCCTATGAAAGACTTCGGGCTTGCAAAGTCTTTCTATGGAAGACCTCAGGCTTTCGAACTCTTAAATATAAAGTCTTAAAATGAAAGACTTCGAGCTTCTGAAGTCTTTCAATGGAAGACCTCAGGCTTTCGAACTCTTAAATCCGAAGTCTTTAAATTAAAGACTTCGGAGTCTTTCATTTTTTTTTTTTTTTTTTTTTTTTTAAATTTGTAAAATTTTTCCAAAAAAAAAAAATCTGCACGGGATCGATCACAGGTTTCTTGGGTGGAAGTCGGATAGGTTGACCACTCAACCACATCATCAATTGAAAATAAGTGAATATATTTACTACTTAGACTTTGAGTTTCTAATTTTTGTTATTTTAAAAAATTTTATAACATGAAAACTTGAATAAATATTTAGAGTGAACTGTAAAATTAAATACACTACAAGCAATCAAACTTGAATTTTTTTTTTTGAAATAAGTTTTAAAGCCTTTAATTTTAAGACTACAAGCTTTCGAAATCGTATTTATTGAATTTTTTTTTTTTTTTAAACCTAAAAACTTTCGAAGTCTTTTAAATCAAGCTTCTAAAAGACTGAAAAATGTGAACGCTTTTGAAGTCTTTTAAATCAAGCGTCTGAAAGACCGAGATTTGAATGCTTTCGAAGTCTTTTAATTCAAGCCTTTGAAAGAGTTTGGGGACCTCGGAAAAACTTGTGATTTTATTTGGGAAGCTAATGGAAGTTCGTTTAAGATCTCACAAGACAGTTTAAGTTCAATGAAGCGCGTTTTAAGACTGGAAGCTCGTTTAAGACTGAGATTTTTCTGTGCAGGCACTTACCTACCTTTTTTGAAAATAATTTTTTTTAAAAATACTTCTCTCATGACAGTCAACATTATTATATGTATTAAGGATATTCTTAAAATTTTGAAATTTTGAAAACTTAAAAACAAAAATCTACGCAAATTACGAAGACGTTTATCATTATAATTTGTCGATTTTGAATATAAATCAATGATAAAATTCCGAAAATTTTTAAAATTTTAACGAATCTAAAATTTAAAAAACAAGATGATTATTATATAATAATTAAAACAAAATCACAGATTTATATACCCCGAAATGCGGAAAATATTCAGGATCCTCATTCCATCTCAGTGAATTCAAAAATGGATACAAAGTTTAATTCCATTGAGGTTGCTTCCGAACGACAGAGAAATACTATTATTCACGTTTAGAGGGTCTGTATACTACTGCGTATATACTTGTGTGTACACAGATAGAAACCTAATTCGTTGCGGAAAAAACGAAAATTTTTAAGAGTCAATTTTGAATATATTGAAAGTCATGGTCAAAAAAAAAAAATTCAAATTTTTTTTATCATATTCGTCTTGTCAAGGACTACAATTTGATAGTAATTCAAAGATTTTTTAGTGGCAAACGAACTTTCGAAAAATAGAAATGTAAGGTATTTTAACTTATAGTCTTATCCTCGCGTATCAAAGTTGCCGACCTGGACATTTATTATTTCAAAAAGACGACGTTAGAATTCAAAATATAGATATTTATTTCATTCAAAAAATAAGCCAAAATAGAAACAAACTTTGATGGGCTAGTTTGAAGAAGAAAATTATTATTGTCATTGTACATTAATTATCCAATATTGTTTATATAAATTCTTATTTAACTAAAAGAAAGATCGACCAGTATACTACTAAAATATATATCAATAGTGCCTCGAGTCAAGTATGAGAAAGGACATATATATGTGTGTGTAAGAGAAACTACCGTGCCTTATTATACACGACACATTGGCGACTCTTTCCGTCCCCAATTATTTAAGATGCAATTAAAAAATGATGTAATCAATTAAATAATATGGGGTTTGGTAATGATCCCATAAATTGATGTCAAGCTTTTTTTTAAAAAAAAAATCAGATTTTTTAGTAGAATATTTTTTTTTTAATTGAACAATTGAATTAACAGTTTTGCGTTTTTCGCTGAAAATCCAGATTTCTTTCGCTATATTGGTAGTACGGTATAAGATTATGAAATTTTTTTTTTTTTTTTTCTCTGTTAGTCTGTTGCTTATTTCTGTTGGCTGCCTTGCAGAGTTGAAATATAAATATATGATTATTTCGCAATATTGTATTATAAAAATAATAAACACATCAATAATAAATGATACACCGGTAAAATAATTATAAATGAATATTAAAATTGATGATGTATGAATTGTGTTTGATATTTGATTTTTTTGTACAAAATACTTGTTTTTTGTTTTTCTTAGATTTATTATTATTAAATTTATTATATTGTATTATAGGGTTGTTAATTTACCGGTGTTTTATATTTTTAGCATTTTTAACCGGATTTTTTACCGGTAAAAAATCATTTTTAACCAAAAAAGGCGGAGCTTACTAAAGCCAATCACCGTTCGCGCGGGTAATTTCAAATATTTTATTTTATGTTTAATGTGAATGTATGTTAATTAATAAAAGGTTATTCTTTATTTTACGTTAGTTAAAAATTATATTCGAATAAATTATTATTGCAAAAGAATTTTATTATTAATTTATAAACATTTATCTCTAGAGTAAATTTTTTTTTATATTTATGAAATTATAAACAGTCTTTTTTTATTAAATGTTTAATACTACATATTTGTTATTATTGTCATATATTTTTTAACATTAAAATTTTTATATTATAATAATAATTATTATATAAATATTATTGTATAAAAAGTAACTAAGGTACTTGACTTTTTTTTCAAATAATAGTACTATTTTGGTAGCCATTGAATCAATACTAAAAATATTCTATTTAGGATTTATCAAGTATCCCTATGAAGGATTTGATAGTGGTTACCTGATGCTATCCGGATCAAGAAAATAGTAAAAAAAAAAAAAATCATTTATTTTCTACAATATTTCATGAATTCTACCGAATTTTAGTTCATAGAATCTATTTATTTTTGTTTATACTCTTACATTGACATTGATTTGATTAATATAATTATTGTACTGGATAAAACTTATGATACCACAAAAATTCTCCCCATCATTCGTTTGTCGCCATGGCCGAGCGTGAAATCCGTTAGTTTAGTAATCTCGCAGCCGTAGGTTCCCACTAGGAGCATACATGATTAGTTTAATTTAGTTTTAGGTTTTTTCGTTTCATTAATTATATACGTAGACCAAATCCATAAAGAAGTTATAAATCAATACTAATTAAAATGTCGAAATTTTTTTTTCGATTTTGAAATTCGATCCATTTTGGTTCATGTATGTTGATCAGGATTGGATCCAGTATCTTGATCAAGATCGGATCCAGTTTTGTGATCCATTTTGGATCATGTATCCTGATCAGGATTGGATCCAGTATCTTGATCTGATCTGGATCATGTATCCTGATCCGTTTTGGATCATTTATGTTTACGCTATCCTGAAGATAACGTCAAGGAAGCCGGATACGATCTTCATTCAAACCCTACGAAAAAACATAACATCTGGATCCGATTGCCTGACTAGGACTTGATCCAGTATCCTGATCCGTTCCGGATCATGTATCCTTACTCTTTCCTGACGTTAACATCAGGCTAGCCTGATCCGATCCTGATCTGAACCCTACAAAAAAACATTACATCTGGATCCGGGCTGGATTTGAAATCAGGTTACCCTGATCTGATCCCTATCTGAATTTCTACTCGGGACGATTCTTTAAGTACTTGTTTTTTTTTTGCAACTTTATCTTTTCCTATGGCCAATTGTTCATTGGAAAAAATTTTAAATGTTATTTATTCAAAATGCATTTGTAAAGATCAAACAGCTGGGGAAACAGATGTAGTTGGTTAAATAATTTTCTAAGGAATAATTAAACGAGTGATTGACTTTTTTTAATTACATTGATCCTGTAACTTTAAGTTCAATAAATTCACTTAAATAAACCATATTATAAATAAATTATTGATGTATAATAATTTAATAATTTGTTATATATGATATGAATAATAATAATAAATATACAATGTTACTATTTTTTACAAGATAATATATAATAGCTGTATATATAAATTATTATTTATCCCTTCAAGCATCTGATTTACTAGAAGCGACACTATCTACATTTATACTACAGATCGCTTGATGGTTACAATTACCGACGGCGCAATGTAAATATATTAAAAATCAATGGCAAAATTATTAGAAAAGGACGGCGAGAACGGATATGACGCTCTTTTTTTTGACTTTTGCCTTTTACTCCATACCACTCAATACCCATACCCGCGCCTAAAGATGTTTACACCAAGAAAACTAGAGACCAGGAGAATAAACTTCGGTGAAAGGGGTAGGTTTTGATGGGACCATATACGTCCCGATCAATTTGCGGCGGCGCATCTGCTTCGAACGGAAATTCAGTTTTAGGTTCGTCTTTTTTCGAGGCTGTTCGGCTTTGTTAAATGGTATTTGTGTATTTGTGTAATAAACAATAATAAATAATAACCAAGCCAAATAAAGCTACCCAACAATATTCCTGCATTGCACTGGTGTATTAAAGTTAATTGTGTAATTAAGTTAATTTGAACAGGTAATTTATTCATTTATAAATATTATAGTTAAAATTTTTTTTTTTTAAATACAACAAACTATTCGTAAATATGAAGTTTTCATAATATAATCTAACTAAAGTATGGTTTCCAAGCAATGACAGTTCACCATTTTTTTGGAGTATATTTAATAAATAATAATATGCATATATATCTATATTTGGAAAAAATTATATAAATATTTTGTTTTTTAGGAGAAAATTGAACCAACAATATTCTGTTTATTATGGGTAAAGTTAAGCAAGTGCCTTGTGACAAATTATACGAATTCATCATACGAATTATATCATTGTTCGTTATACTGTTATTTTACCTTTCAATGAGGCATGTGTTCCAAATGGTCAAATAAATAATATTAAAGTATGCAGGAAAGATCAGGAAGAATCTTTGCTTGTCATCGACATTAAACAATTAAAAAACGTGTGTTTTAAAATTCAAAATCCTGAGAACTCTGATTCAATTTATGTGATCGACAGAGTAAACTCATTGGAGTTTGAATAAGATATATATATATATATATATAAATATATATAAATGTGTATATAAATGTACATATGCACAGACAAAAATACTCCGAGTAATAATTAATATTTTATTTGAATTCAACAATTATATTTTCATGAATTTTTTTCTAAAAAAAAATTATATGTGAATATTTTAAAAACGAACAATAAAAATGTGCATATAATATATAAAATGTGTATAATATACACTGTATATATATACATATAAAATGTGTATATAAAAATATAAGTATAAACAATAAAATCAATATTATATTGGTGTAGGTAATGGTTAAACATAGCACACTTCCGACACGCATGGTAACCGTTGTTATGGCAGCAGTTTGTTAGCTTGTTTTTTTTTTTATTATCAACTTTTGTTTTAAACGTTAAATTTATTCAATTTGTGTAGTAATTTAATAAAGTTTTAATAAATAAATATTGATCAAAGATGATGGCATTAATTTTTTTTTCAATCACCAAAGAAAAAGATATCGTTCATTTAAAAAATATTACGAAATCGATTGTTGGAAATTCTTTTTATACAATTAAAGCTGGAAAATTTGAGGAAGTACGTTTACTGGGAAAAGGAGGTTAGTCTGTATTAAAAAAATATAATTTTTTTAACTTTTTAAATATATAATATTTTTAATATGTTGCTAGAGTCGTTATTTGCTTATTTGTGTAGATTTGTTTGACTAATGCATGTCAAACCATTTTATTATTTACATGCAATATGAAAAAAGTTAGTAAAATATATTTCTTTTTTATTAGAAAAATCCTGGCTAGAAACTTTAAATATTGACGAGGATGGCGTCTTGATACAAATTCCAGAAGAAAAAAAAAGTTTGGTGGATGCTGAGTATTTATCTACAGATTCACAATCTTCTGTGACAGATGATGAGTATCGTAAAAAAAGTAAGATACAATTACGTTCATGATTTAAACAATTTTGTCGTTTATTTAATTGTTGTAAATTTATAAATTTAATATTAATATTAATTATAATATTAATTATAATATTAATTATATTTAAAAATTTAATAATTGTTCAATAGGTTACAAAACAAATGAAACAACCTACAACCATGTTTTAAGTGCTTCTGAATGTTCATCAGATGACATGATTGATCAAGAACTAGATTGTAATTCAAACAAAAATAATGACAGCGATCCTGAAATATCAACGAACCAATCATTATCAACCATTGAAAAATTCAACAGTATAAACACAATTTTATTAATATTTTTTATTTATCAAAAATTATTATTATCATTTTTAAATTTAATGATTTTTTAACAGAGTTCAAGACAATCGTGCAACGTAAAAGTTGCAAGCGTGTTTTAAGTGACTCAAACAACTCATCAGATGAAGACTCTGAATCTTTGTTGCCATCAAACCAACCACGATCACGACAAAAAAAACCAGCAGTAATAGACTGTTTTCTTGAAAATTTAATTAAAGCTTTGGGTACTAAATATCAGCCAGATAAATCGTTCTCCGAACCATCCAATTCTTATGTTATGAATATGATTTGCTTTCTAGAAAAATTGTAATTGAAATTTGTTTGGGCAGTTTTAAAATATTTATTTTTTAATATACAAGAAAATAATATAATACAAAAAAAAAAAAAAATAATAAATTGTTCAATTATGAATTAATAAAATATTGAATGTATTCAAAAAGAAATATATATATTTCTTTTAAATATATATAAACCTTTAAATATTAAATATATGAACTTTTTGATATTAACTGCTGAATATTATTTTCATGAAAATTGCAGTACTATCATCAGATATTAATTTTTTTTTAATTTTATACTTCGAGGACTATTTTATGATGATATTCAGGTTTTTTTATGTCAGTGAATGTATGGGTCTTTATATGACTTCATATGACTTCATATGACTATATACACGTACACTAAAAATATGACTTCACTTCATTTAACCTCATATTTTTTTGTTTCAAAATATGACTTCATTTGATGTGAAGTCATTCTTAAGTCATAATGAAGTCAACCTTTTTTACACTGTATAAAATAAGCCGTATAAAAATATATTAATATTTTTATAAAGCTTGCCACAAATAAAGATTCTGTTCCATTGCCAAATAAATTATGGACAATGCTTTTTATATCAAGAAATACAATAATTTATGCAAGGTGTCAAAGTGATGACACTTCCTAAATCTCGTTATTTACCCGGACTTGAAAGTAAAAATAACTCGTGGTGGGCAGATTATTAAATAGATAAAATGTGGTCCTCTTAAATCACCAAGTGATGTTATGGAAATAATTGATGTTCTTGAGAAAATATCAGATTTTTAAAATATGATATTTTTTTATATTTAAGTATTAGTGTCAATAAGACATTAAAAAAAATTATGCTAAACAATCAATTGTAAATAAATCAAATTTTGGAGTATAAGCAAATATCCACTGAAATGTTGCTATTTGATAGAAATTGTGAATAACATACTAATTATGTACCATTTAATGAATAATCAATTTTTTTTTTTTTTTTTTAAAAAGCTGATAATCATGTTGAATCAATTAGATGAATAATAATTCTTGGACAATTATTTAATGCTTCTATATGGATGAAACAAAGTTTAAATAAATACTTTTCTATACACAAAGTATATTCTTCTTTTTAAAAGCATCTCCCCTCAAACTATTTGTTTCTTTAGCATTTTGTTTCATTAAATAAGCAATGAATAATTTTTTAAAGAAACAAGTAGCTTGAGGGAGAGATGCTTTTAAAAAAAGTAATTTCTAGTAGAATTATTGCTTATTATAATGTTTTATTAATTAACAATAATTCTACTAGAAATTTCTTCTTTTTAAAAGCGTCTCTCCCTCAAGCTATTTGTTTCTTTAAAAAATCATTTATTGTTTATTTTATTAAACAAAATTAAAATAATATAATATAAAAATACAGTAACATGACATAATAAACATAAAATAACAATGAACAATTGTAAAATTTTTTGTAAGCAAGTGTGTGTTATGTGTGTGATGGCGCTAAAGCCGAACAGCCTCGAAAAAAGACGAACCAAAAACCGAATTTCTGTTCGAAGCAGAAGTGGCGCCGCAAGTTGATCGGGACGTATATGGTCCCACTCCCACCATGGGAAGTTATTCTCCTGGTCTCTAGTTTTCTTGGTTTACACATCAAAAGCTATTTCATCGACCAAGCAGAAAAATGAACGAAAAAGAAGTTTGACACATGCACGCATTCCTTTTTTTCTCCTATAAAAAGGAGATGAGGCCTCTCTTTAGACATTTAATTGGCTGTTGTTTAACATCGTTATAACAATAATTCATTTATTTATCTTTTATTTTGTATTCAAATCGTTTAATTTTTTACAATGGTTAGATATCAATCCCCTTGAGAGGTCACGAGTCCAAGTTTCTCGAAATTCAATTTTTTTTTTAACTTTTTGAAAAAAGTGCCACCATGGATCAGTTTAATCAAAAAAAAAAAAAGTTACTAAACAAAATAAATTGAACTGAATTCAACATAAGCCCAATTTGTTACCAACATAATATAAAAAATCTGGACTTTCGAAATAATTTTAATAAAAACCTAATGTTAAGAAATTTATTTAAAAAAAAAAATAAAAAATACAAGTAAAAATCTTTATTTATTAAAAAGCTTGATATCAATTTATGGGATCAGAAAGAATAAAATCTTGATATCGATAATTTATCATATTCACATTGGTCATTTTAATTTTAGCGAGGACAAATGTTACCTCTGTTTCATGTATATTAGTCTGGGTAGTGTTTTTCCAATTTTATTTGATTTTCTAATATACATTGTTTCTTATATTTGCATGATATTTATTTCATGATATTTATTTCTCATACTTGATACGATGCACTACCGTGCTTCTTGATTAAATATTGATACATTGTTTTTCAATGATTTTATTGTTAATGAACAATTGAAATTTATCCAACAAATAAAATTCAACACCTGATGATAAATAATAATTGAAATTTGAATTAAATAAAATTTTCTTGACAAAATAGTATCTGGAAAATATAAAATTTAAATAAAAAAAAATATTCTTAAAAGTTGTATTGTAGTTGTATTGTTCGGTATTCAATTTTTTTATTCATTTATTAAAAATATTTAAATTGAAAGTTTGAATAGGGTTAATTTTTAATATAAATCGGTTTTAATTATTTTTTATCATTCAGTTATGTAATATGTTAAGCAAACATAATAAATCAATTTTTAATAAATGCCATTACATTTACTAAATAGGTGACACGTCATTTGGGCTCGCGTCAAAATATCCGCGACAAAATAACCCCAACAAAATATCCCGCGTCAAAATAACCCATGACAAAATATTTTAGTTATTAAATATTTAAATAAAAAATGTAAAACTTATAGGATTTTGTTATATTTTTCGTCACACATATATGCAATATTATATATATGGGCACACAGATTTATCATATAAAGATGGGTAAAGATGGCTGCGAATGGCTATAAAGCACTAAAAAACCCTATGCGCAGTAGAATTTTATTTTTGTCCATATTTATGTGAACTATTGACATACCTATATATTTCTACCAAGGTTCTAGCATCTTTTCTGAGGTTTAATTTAGTCCTAATCTGAATTTTCTATCTACATTACTTAAGAAGATATAATCGTTTTTTCAAATTCATGTACATTGATAGTGTGTAGCCAAGGCTCAGTTACGTTGGTGACGTCATAAACGCCCCGAAAACCTTGCAATGACGGCGGGCACAAGCCTGAGTAAGCCTGAGAATATTCACTAAGTTTTTGCCGGTGTCAGGCTAGGATTCCAGGCTAGAGTTCCAGGCTTGGCACAAGCTTGTGTCTCGTGCTTAACACCGGCTTGCAAATTTAATAGAGAATAAAAATAAATAATAATAATTATTATATTATTAATAACATTGATATTTTTTAATTAAACAATTAGAATAAATGATAAATATTAAACGAAAAATATGGGCGAGACGAGGGATCGATCCGGGGTAACTCACGTGAGATTCCACTGCTCTATCATATCAACCATCGAGGAATTGATAAAAGTCAACGTTAAAATTTTTTATATGAATAAATCCTATTGGGACTGATACACAGTCCTTGTAAAAGCCTGATACGGTCGTTAAACCATAATAATTTATAATTTATTTTTGATTATAATGCAATCCATACAATGAATTAAACCAAATTTTTTTTTTTTTAAAATTCAATATATGCTAAGTCCGGTCTCGTATTAGGCTTGGTGAGACAATGGGCACCAGCTTAACATAAAGCCGTGCAACAAGGCTCGTGTGAGACTAGTAGAATCAAAATGCACAGGCTTAACACAAGGCTGATTTACTGAGGCTCGTGTGAAGCCGGGTAGAAATAAAAAATACAGGCCTGACACTAGGCTGATTATCGAGGCTTGTGTGAAGCCGGGTAAAATCAACGGGCTCAGGCCTGACACGGGCTTCAAGCCCGAGAATTCCTGCCTGGGTTGAATAGCTCTCAAGTATTATCTTCAGACTAATCTGAAACATATTTTTTTTTTCATGTTGTTCTGAACGATGTCTAAGACAGCAACGAAAATTATTATTCCATTTTTATCATATTATTACTTAATCAGCGAAACATTTAAGAAAATCGTTAAAACAAAAATATTATTGCATTACATTCAAAATAAAAATATTGTTTCGAGTTAGCTACTCTTGAAAAAGTAAGTATGACTCAAGTATTAATAATTAATATAAAATCATTTACCGTCTTGATGATGAGAATTTTCAGTATTGAGTGTTGTAATACTTGGAGACGACGCACTTGTTGATGTTGTTCGATTTTGGTTCCTCGTTGGTAGGTCATCCTTCATGAAATTTCTGATGTTAACACTGATACTCTGCTGGATATCTCTAACATATACTCCAAGATCTGGAGTCATTGGAAATAAATTTGCAGCTTTTGGTTCAAACATGTCCTTGATACCTAACTAGAAAAATAGTTAGTAAGACTTTGTAACAAAGATTTAGCATTAGCTATTTTCAAGCTAAATAATACGATACAATACGATAAGAATGGCCATAAATAATAATTGCTATATTGCTAACAAGAATTATATTTGTCGGCAAGGCAAGAGTGCGTCCGATATTCTCTTTTTTACGATTTTCTTGATCCGAATAGCATCAAGTAAACACTATCAAATCCTTGATAGGGATATTTGATCAAATCCCGACCAGGGCTTGATCAAGTAAAAAATACTGGACTTTATTTATATTTTAAATATTTCTTGTGATCCGGATAGCATCCACTATCAAATCTTGAATAGGGATACCTTGATCAAATCCTGACCAGGGCTGAATCAAATAAAAAATACTGGACTTTGTTTTTTTTTATTTTACATTTTTCTTGATCCGGATAGCATCAAGTAAACACTATCAAATCCTTAATAGGGATACTTGATGAAATCCTGACCAGGGCTTGATCAAGTAAAAATACTCGACTTGGTTTTTTTTATTTTACATTTTTCTAGTATTTTTCAAGTCGAGTATTTTTCCTTGATCAAGCCTTGGTCAGGATTCAATCAGGTATCTCTATTAAGGATTTGATAAAGTTTACCTGATGCTATCCGGATCAAGAAAAATGTAACATAAAAAAAAACAAAGTCCAGTATTTTTTGCTTGATCAAGCCCTGGTCAGGATTTGATCAAGTATCCCTATTAAGGATTTGATAGTGGTTACCTGATGCTATCCGGATCAAGAAAATCGTAAAAAAACAAAAATGATTCATTTTATACAATATTTCATGAATTCTACCGAATTTTAGTTCATAGAATCTATTTATTTTTATTTATACCCTTACATTGACATTGATTTGATTAATATAATTATTGTACTGGGTGAAACTTATGATACCACGAAAATTCTCTTTAACATTTGTTTGTCGCCATGGCCGAGCGTGAAATCCGTTAGATTAGTAATCTCGCAGTCGTAGGTTCGAATCCCACTAGGGGCATACATAATTAGTTTAATTTAGTTTAGGTTTTTTCGTTTCATTAATTGAATACGTAGACCAAATCCGTAAAGACGTTACAAATCAATTCTAATTATAGTGTCGAAATTTTTTTTTTCAATTTCGATATTCGATCCATTTTAGATCATGTATCCTGATCAGGATTGGATCCAGTATCTTGATCAAGATCGGATCCAGATGCCTGATCTGGGCCGGATTTGAAATCAGGTTACCCTGATCCGATCCTGATCCGATCCCTATCTGAATTTCTACTCGGGTACTTGCCTAAATATTGTACAAAAATTATATAATTATAATAATAATATATTTCTTCTAAAAAAATTCAGTACAGAAAAAAATGTGAAAAAAAAAAAAAACTATTATTGGTACAATTACTCTTTAAAAAATTATTTAAACAACTACATCTATCTTCCTAGCTATTTTTTATAGTTATAAATGCATTTTAATTTTTTAAAGTCATTTTTTATATTAACAAATAGCTAAAAAAAACGTTGCAAATTAAAAAAAGGCAGTACAATTACTGTATAAAAAAACAGTACAATTACTCTTGAACGAATTATTTAAACAATTGTATCTTTCTTCTTATTCATTTATCCTTAATAAATGCATTTGATTGTTGTATAATAGTTATTAATTAATTAATATTATCAAATAATAATAATCAATATTATTAAAAATAATAATTAATACTATTAACAAAAAATAATAATCATTATTAATAAATAATAATTAATATTATTATCTTGTTATATATATCAAAAATTTTCTAAATTTCGAAATCGGAAGCAGAAAAACAATACATTACAATACTCTGTTACTTCATTGCGATCAAAAGTATTTAAATAATATAAATATCCATTTGGTTATTTGAAAAGTAGTTTCAATAAAAAAGTCATATTTAACCCTTTATAACCCTTTGAGGTACAAATATAATGATGGTACAAACTAGTACAATTCAAAACGCCTTTAAAATGTATTACACAAAATTATTCTAGGACACTTGCGGGCTCACTTCACATAGCTGATTTCAACGAAATATAGTTTTTTTTATTTTTCTAAAACTCGAATTTTTTTTTTTTTTTTGTTCGAATTACGCAGAGGTAAGGCAAGCTATAACTTTTGATAGAATTAACGGAATGACTTCAAATTAGGCCAAAAAAACGTGGTTTTTAAAAATTTATCGCCCCTGAAGGGAAACATTCTGACTCTAACAGCCAATTTTTTTCTATTTTTGAAAGAAAAATGACACATATATTTAAATAATTCTATTTTCTATTTTTTTACCAAATTTAAAAAAAAAAAAAGAATATGGTTTTTTCAATTTATTTTGAAAAATATGATTCATAGATTGAAATTTGTTAAAAGAGGTGATAGATTTTCTTGGTACACACGTTTAAAGCCGAACACGAAGTTTCTATCACTATTTTATCACGCGTTATTGTTTGTATAAAAAATGAAAACGGCACAAGCTATAACTCAATATAGGTATAATAGTCGCAGAGGTTATATATTATTATGAGTTCAATATATTACACGAATAAATATGAAAAAACTGTGTGTGTGTTACCAGTACGCGCGGGGGAAGTAAAACTTCTTTCGTAATTCGTCGTTTTACGGAAGTAAGATTAGATTAGATAAAAATAATATAAGATTAGATTTTTAAAATTATTAATATAACAATATTGATATTAATAATATCATTAATAATAATATTAATTATATAAATAAAATAATATTAATAATAGAAATATATTAATATCATCAAATTAAATATAACAAAATAATATAACAGAATGATATAAATAATAATATCAATAATAATAATGTGGCAATATCTCGCACCTTATAGGCTTAGCTGCAAACATATATCGTCTTCCCTTAGCTTCGCCAAGATCACCTTTGTTTTATCTGGATTTTTCCCCCGTTTTTGTAATTTTTGGGTAGGGATGAGCGTGAGTGGGGATATTGACTGGGAAACCTGCATCTATCCGGCGACACGATCGCTCTTTTGGGCTTGGGCTTCGTACCTGAGCAGATCTTTCTCACTTGATGGCTTCTGTTACCCAGAGCTACTTAAGAGGCTTGCCGTCCATCAACCACAACCACAAGCAGAGGCATGCTTGGCTGTGACTCTGGAAAACCATGAGTCTTAGTCAGCCAAGATGCTTATATATTTGTGTATCAGGGTATCTGCCCCGTTCGCTAGGATAATCTGGTGAATGGTTGACGGCGCGTTTATTTTAGATAATTAGTTATTATTTGTTTATTGTTTCGAGATTTAGTTTATAGGGCCTTTGTTCTCTGAATAAGCCATGAGACAAAGAAAATTACATTTAGAATAATGTAGAGTCAGTGTTCACGTTCCCTTTATTATTATAATCATTACTTTGTTGGACCGCGATCATTTTAGTTGTTTCATTATTATTTTGTATTTTGAATCATTATTATCATGTACGTTTTTGGTTTATTTTGGGAATTGAATAAATATTGAGTTTATCGGGTATATTGTGTTTTGTTATATTTTTAAAAAGTTGTTATTGATTCATTATTAGTATTAGATATTTAAGGTGGACTTTATTCAGCCCTTCTTCATGACCAGCACAGTGAGAGATCCTAGGCATTTCTCTAGGCAGTTTGTATTTGTGTGTATTTGTGTCAGTATTTAGTATGAGTGTAATTAGCTATTCTCGTTTTTTTTCAGCGGTTTGAATAGGTCAGAGTTTTCAGGTGAGTCATTTTCGTGTTTTTATGACGGATTGGAAAGCCCAAGGTTTTATTTTATTTGATTAAGTTACGTTTTCTGGTTTAATAGATTTGTTAAGAATCAGTGAGTTTGAGTGAGATACAGGCAGACTGTCCGAAAAGGTAGCACGGTAAAAATGTCACGTTACAATAACAATATTAATAATACAAATAATAATATAAATAATAACATTGATATTATTAAAAATAGAAATAGAAATATTAATAATTATATTAGTAATCATATGGATGAAAATATGAATATAATTGGAAAGGATGAATAGTATATGAATTTCAATATTGATAATATCATCAATAATAATTTTTATAATGTTAGTAGAATAATAATAATAACAATAACAATATTGATAATATAAACAATTATATTGATAATATTAAAAATAGAAATAGAAATAGAAATATTAATGATAATATTAGTAAATGTATCAATAGAAATATGAAAATGATTGGAGAATATAAATATTATATGATTTCTAATATTAATAATAACATGAGTATTAATATTAATAATATTGTTACAATATGGGTAAATCAACCGGGGAATATTAATTATTTTGCACCAATTAATTTACTCAAATGTATTTTAAAAGTGTGCCTGCATTTTAGTCTCGCCATACAGCATCATAGACAGGGATTCTAGCACATGGAAAAAACGGACGGGAAGGATGTTAGAATTTACTTGGATAGCATCACGTGAATTAAATAATTGATAAAATAAATGAACATAAAAATATACTCTTACTACTAATTTTAATACTTTGAATTTGAAAAATGTTAATGTTAATAATTCACTGATTTGAATGTTTGATTGGTCACAAAACGATTTAGTAAAATGATTATATAAAAATAAGGTAAGCTTGTTAACTTAACTCTTATTATTACTTACAACGTTGGTCATTATTTTAGAGCGTATACAATAAAATTACTTTACAAAAATGTGAGTTGGATTCTAGCGTGGTAGCTTTCACTGACACCTGTGATCTCCACGTTTTGCTGATTGTTACAATATTCGTTCTAACACTGATTTTGAATAACTTTACTGAACTATATTTTTATTGATTGATTATTAATATCTAGTTCTTTTGTTTGAACTAGGTACATTGGTGAATGATGAATTATTTAAATCGATAACAATGCTTGATCGATTTTAAATACTCAAAATGATTCTAATTAATTTATTTAAATTAATATTCAAGAAATTATTATATTAAATATTTTGTAATAATTTGCTTGTTAATTATAAAAAGAAATGAAGTAAATATTTTAATTATTAAATTAGATGCAAACGGATAATTAAAACTTAAACTTGAACACGTGATGATTTTAGAAAAAGGATATATAATTCTATTACCAATGTACAGAGTTAAAACGTTAGAAACAGGAGAGAGATTTGAACTCTCTCGCTGCCAGAACTAGAAGAAGGATCTAAATTTAAAATCTATTTGTCGCAAAAACTAGTTTCACCTGAAGGTAGCTACCCTTAAAAACGGGGCCTTAGTGTAGAGTTACAAGAACCCTATTATTTCACCAAAGGCGGCCATATTTATTATTTATATTTAAAAGTGATAATTATAATTTTTTTTATGATAGTCGATGACGACCGCAGGTTGTAACAATATGATCAATAATAATATTAATTATAAAAATATAATATTAATAATACAAATAATACAAATAGAAATATTAATGATATCATTAGTAATTATTTCAATAGAAATATGAAATTAATTGAAAAATATAAATATTATATGAACTTTAATATCAATAATAACATCAATAATAATATTCATAATATTGTTACAATATGGATAAATTAACCGGGGAATATTATTATATTCTGGAACCAATTTATTTACTCAAATGTATTTCAAAAGTGTGCCTGTATTTTAGTCTAGCGATACAGCATTAGAGACAGGGATTCTAGCACGTGGAGATAATGGACGGGTAGGATGTTAGAATTTTTTTATATAGGATCACGTGAATTAAATGAATAATAAAATGAAAGAACATAAAAATAAAAAGTTTACTGCTAAATTTAATACTTCGAATTTCGAATAATGTTAATGTTAATAATTCATAGATTTGACTGTTTGATTTATCACAAAAAATTGAGTATAGAACAAATTAGTAAAATGGTTATATAAAAATAGGATAGGCTTGTTAACTTGACTCTTATTATTACTTAGAACGTTGGTAATTATTTTAATGCGTTTATATTAAAATTACTTTACAAAATTGTATGTTGGATTCTAGCGTGGTAGCGTTCACTGACACCTGTGATCTCCGCGTTTTGTTGGTTATTACAATATTTGTTTTAACCCTAATTTTAACTTTAGATAACTTTATCGAACTATTTTTGTTATTTGGTTATTAAGATCTAGTTTTATTGATTGAACTAGGTTCATTAGTAAATGATAAATTGTTTTAATCAGTAACCATGCTCGGTCGATTAAAGATACTCAAAATGGTTATAAGTGATTTAGTTATATTAATCGTTAAATAATTATTATATAAAATATTTTGTAATAATTCACTTTTTAATTATTAAAAGAAATGGATTAAATATTTTGATTGTTAAACTAGATGTAAACAGTTAAATAAAAATTAATCTTGAACACGTGATGGTTTTTAGAACAGGATGTATATATCTATTACCAATCTACGAAGTTAAACGTGAGAAAAACAGGAGAGAGATCCGAACTCTCTCGTTACCAGAACTAGAAGAAGGATTTTGGCTTGAAAAAACTATTTGTCGCAAAACTGGTTTCACTTGAAGGTAGCTACCCTTAAAACTGGGCCTTAGTGTAAAATTAGAAGAACCCTACTATTTCGGCAAAGGTGGCCTTATTCCTTATTGATATTTAAAAGTAAAAATTATAGTTTATTTATAATATTTGATGACGACCGCAGGTTGTAACAAAATTAATAGAATTATCGATAATAATAATATTATTAGTAATAATATGAATGGAAATATAAATATTATTGAAAAATATATATATTATTTGAGTTTTAATATTATTAATAATATAATATTAATATTAATAAAAACATCAATATTAATATTGATGATGTCATCAATAATGATATTAATAATATAAATAGAATAACAATATAATATTATAAAATAGTGCTTATATATTTATATAAATTTTTCAAAGATAGTTATAAATTTATAAATAATGTAACAACGACAGTACACAAGCAAACAATCATATTATATATTGTTACTTTTTGTGGTTACATAACTAATTAAATTATAACTCTTTTATTTAATAACTCTTGATTCTTTCAATACTCAATCTGAACTGTTTTTCTCCAATATATTTCTATAATTTTAATTACGTTACTAAGGTCGTCATTTGTTATTTATTAATTCTATCTTTTTTCTTTACTACTCTTATATTAACTTCATATTCGTAACACTACCCCCCGCCTAATGAAGATTGTCGTCCCGACAATCCGTCACTTCATAACTCGAAACCGTTCAATAATCTAATTGTATTCATCAGACTTTTGACCATTGGGAGTTCTTGAGTTATCTTTTTATATTGTTCAGTATTTACTCAAGATTCAAGGAAAACCCAATATAAAACTTTGAACGAACAATATGTACAATTCTATTCCTTCTTCTATTATCTTCGTTCAATTCTCCTTTTTGGTATTTTTTCTTTCAATTAATATTCTTGATCTAAATAATTTCCAGCAACAAAAAAAAATTTTTATATTATTTATTTATTTTCAAAGCGTCCTTTGAAATTAAATAATCTCAATTATTAATTTAATTATTATTTTAAATTTTGGTGTGCACCCAATATTACTAATCACATTCAAGCCCTTATTCAGGCCATTGATGAATATTTTCATCAAAGAGACAATACGTCCACTATGATTCTAAGGAATCATGCCCAGGCAGTGATAACATGTTTTTACCAAGGATTTTATTTATATTTCTCAACCTTATTCCCTACCTGAAGAGAGGAACCTCAGTCCATCGAGGTTTATTTTTCAACCCATACCTCTTTTCCTACCTGAAGAGAGGAATTTTTTTTTTTTTTTTTCTTTTTATTCTAAATATGGATATATTCTATTTACATGTACGACTTTAAATCGACCATTTGGAAATTTTTTTATTCGATAAACTACTTCATTTAATTTTAACTTTTACACCATTCTTCAACGTCTTGTTTACATTTTGCCCAATAGAAATTTTTTCTAATTTTTGCTAACGTTTTATTTATTCCAAAATGTCCACCCACTGGATTATCGTGTGCTTCTTTTAAAATTTGTTTTGTATTTTTCTCTGGTACTATTATTTGTAATATAACTTTTGTTTTATCGTTTGATTCCCAATTACGAAATAAACATTCATCTTTAAGGATTAGTGAATCCCAATATAATAAATAAAATTTCATAATTTCTCCTAATTGTAAAATTTCTTGCCATTCAGGTATTTTATTTATTTTTTTGAATTCAATGAGTGTTTTAATAATTGGATCTTCATTTTGTAATTTTTTCCAATTTACTGTCTCGTCTAAATTACAGACAATTTGAAAAATTGTATTTTTATCTTTTTTTTGATCGATCTAATAATTTTTATTACATTTTTTACAAGTACAAGGTCGTCTTGATAATGCATCTGCATTAGAATGTATTTTTCCCGGTCTATATTGTATTTCAAAATCAAAGTTACTTAAAATTTCCATCCATCTTGCCATTTGACCTTTCAAATTTTTAAATGACATAAGCCATTTTAAGGAAGCATAATCAGTACGAATTGTAAATTTTTTTTCAATTAAATAATGACGAAAATGTTCAACTGATTTAATTATAGCTAATAATTCTCTTCTTGTAACACAGTAATTTTTTTCTGTTTTGTTCAACCATTTGCTAAAACGTGCTATTACTTTTTCTTCTTTTTCTTGAATTTGTGAAAGAGTAGATCCAATTGCAAAATTTGATGCATCGGTATCTAATATAAATTTATCATTTAATTTTGGAGTTGTTAATATTGGAAATGACGTTAAAATAACTTTTAATTTTTTAAAAGCTTCTTCATCATCTTTATTCAATATAAATTTTGTATTTTTTACAGTTAATTTTTGTAATGGTTTTGCTATATTTGCAAAATTTTTTATAAATTTCCTGTAGTAAGAGCATAAGCCTAAGAAACTTTGTAGTTTATTAATTTTATTTGGTATTGGCCATTCTAATACTGTTTTAATTTTATCTTGTTGACATTTAAATTCTTTACCGTTAATTACATATCCCAAAAATAATACTTCTTTTTGAAAGAAATAGCATTTTTTATGATTAACTTTAAGGTTTGCTTCAACTAATCTTGAAAAAACCAAGTATAAATTTTTAATATGTTCATTGAAAGTTTTTCCTAAAATAATGATATCATCTAAATATACTAGACATGCTTTTTCTAATAATCCTATACAATAACATAATATATGACTTGCTGTCTCTTCCATTCCCTCATCACATTTACGACAAGTGTCGTCCTGAACTAACCCTATCTTTTTCAGATATGCGTTGAGCCTGCAGTGTCCCGTTACCAGGCCCACTACTAGCCTCAACTGGGTCCTAGTCATATTTTGTAGCTGTCTTGCTACCTTTACGTCAGGTTCCCCTAGAAAACAATGAGTCTGCCTCGCTTTGGGCTCCTCTCTCCATATTGTTTTGTGTTCCCTGTTTTGATAGGCGCGAATCTCCGATTTAACATAACAATCCGCGATACCAACAGCCGGACCCGGCCCATAGAGTCTCTTTGCTGAGCCTCCACGAGCCAGTTCATCAGCCGTCTCATTTCCTACTATACCGGAGTGTCCTGGTACCCATAGTAAAGTGACCTTGTTAAGCAATGTCAGTGCTCCCAGCTTCTTCCTACATTCTCTTACCAAGATCGATTTATCTACTGGCGCCTCCACCGCGATTAGATTCCTGCCCCTGTACCTTCCTTGGTCTTCGAACCATCTGTGAACCAGACCAGATCAAATCCCGAGGTCCGTCGAGGTTCACTCGTCCACTCTTCTCGTGATGGGTATCTTACTTTATATCTCTTCCCAAAACAGTACCTCTCCTCCACATGGATACCCGTGAAGCTAGCGGAGCCTTTTTCGATATTGGGAAGTTGGATAGCACCAGAATTATGTGCTTTTTATGTGCTATTTTACTGCCATAGAAAGAATTTTCCTGCTCCCATAGGTTCGGAGAAAATCAATTTTCAAAAGTGCTCTGCTAAGTCGACATGATGCTAGCGGAGCATTTATAAAAAAACTATTTAAAAAAAAGAATGTAATGCATAAAATAGACTGCTAATTATGTGCTATTTTACTGCGGTATTAGTTTTTTCATATGACCAATAAATAAACAGAAATAAAAATTTTCCAGAAAATAATATGAAGCTGCCAGAGCATTTTCTAAACTAGATCAAATTTAGAAAAATATAAACTATCAAAATAATGTGTTCATTATGTGCTATTTTACTGCTCAATCAGATATTTTATTGCTCCTATAGTTTTTCGGATAAAAAAGATAAACCTTAAGGACTCATGATTCTTGAGGAAAATTTTTTTTTTTTGATAAAACTATTGGAGCAATAAAATTGAGGTGAGTTTTATTGAAAAGCACATAAAAAAAACTATAAGATCAGATGTTTAGTTTTTTTTTTTAACAATAATTTTCCAATATGACTGGCAGCGT
>WSYQ01001402.1:0-13418 GCA_011426435.1 Lysiphlebus fabarum
TCAACGAAAACTCTCGTACAGAATTATGCCCTCCGATGTTTGATAGATTCATTGATAATCTTTCATTTGACTGAACTCGGATATTCTCTATGCTATGGTCTTCATCCGATTCTATATTTTTTGTACCATGATTTTTTATTTGAACTAATCTTCTTTGGGTGTCAATTTCTCCCGTACTTTCATCAATAATACTGAAATCGCGGTGCTCTCTTCTCATAGTAACTTTATTGAAAATATCAGATTCTGAAACTTCATCTAAATCTGGATGGGGTGTATGACTGTTTAATGAATTTATCGGTTTATTAGAGCCAAACTTATCTTCTGTACTTGATTTGTGTTCAATTATCGCTTTATAATATTGACCAAATATCGTGTATTTTGTTTTTCCATTTTTATTTTTTGTTCCAGTATTTTTACTTTGTTCACGATTTTTTCTGGTGAATTCAGCATCATTTAGTATCCCAGTTTCGTCCAACGAAAACTCTCGTACAGAATTATGCCCTCCGATGTTTGATAGATTCATTGATAATCTTTCATTTGACTGAACTCGGATATTCTCCATGCTATGGTCTTCATCCGATTCTATATTTTTTGTACCATTATTGTTTTTTTGAAATAATCTACTTTGGGTGTCAATTTCTCCTGTACTTTCATCATTAACTTCATCTAAATCTGGATGGGGTGTATGACTGTTTAATAAATTTATTGGTTTATTAGAGCCAAACTTAGTTTCTGTAATTGATTTGTGTTCAATTATCGTTTTATAATATTGACCAAATATCGTGTATTTTGTTTTTCCATTTTGATTTTTTGTTCCAGTATTCTTACTTTGTTCACGATTTTTTCTGGCAAATTCAGCATCATTTAGTATCCCAGTTTCGTCCAACGAAAACTCTCGTACAGAATTATGCCCTCCGATGTTTGATAGATTCATTGATAATCTTTCATTTGACTGAACTCGGATATTCTCTATGCTATGGTCTTCATCCGATTCTATATTTTTTGTACCATTATTGTTTTTTTGAACTAATCTTCTTTGGGTGTCAATTTCTCCCGTACTTTCATCAATAATACTGAAATCGCGGTGCTCTCTTCTCATAGTAACTTTATTGAAAATATCAGATTCTGAAACTTCATCTAAATCTGGATGGGGTGTATGACTGTTTAATGAATTTATTGGTTTATTAGAGCCAAACTTATCTTCTGTAATTGATTTGTGTTCAATTATCGTTTTATAATATTGACCAAATATCGTGTATTTTGTTTTTCCATTTTGATTTTTTGTTCCAGTATTTTTACTTTGTTCACGATTTTTTCTGGCAAATTCAGCATCATTCAGAATCCCAGTTTCGTCCAACGAAAACTCTCGTACAGAATTATGCCCTCCGATGTTTGATAGATTCATTGATAATCTTTCATTTGACTGAACTCGGATATTCTCTATGCTATGGTCTTCATCCGATTCTATATTTTTTGTACCATTATTGTTTTTTTGAACTAATCTTCTTTGGGTGTCAATTTCTCCCGTACTTTCATCAATAATACTGAAATCGCGGTACTCTCTTCTCATAGTAACTTTATTAAAAATATCAGATTCTGAAACTTCAGCTAAATCTGGATGGAGTGTACGACTGTTTAATAAATTTATTGGTTTATTAGAGCCAAACTTATCTTCTGTACTTGATTTGTGTTCAATTATCGCTTTATAATATTGACCAAATATCGTGTATTTTGTTTTTCCATTTTTATTTTTTGTTCCAGTATTTTTACTTTGTTCACGATTTTTTCTGGCAAATTCAGCATCATTTAGTATCCCAGTTTCGTCCAACGAAAACTCTCGTACAGAATTATGCCCTCCGATGTTTGATAGATTCATTGATAATCTTTCATTTGACTGAACTCGGATATTCTCTATGCTATGGTCTTCATCCGATTCTATATTTTTTGTACCATTATTGTTTTTTTGAAATAATCTACTTTGGGTGTCAATTTCTCCTGTACTTTCATCATTAACTTCATCTAAATCTGGATGGGGTGTATGACTGTTTAATAAATTTATTGGTTTATTAGAGCCAAACTTATCTTCTGTAATTGATTTGTGTTCAATTATCGTTTTATAATATTGACCAAATATCGTGTATTTTGTTTTTCCATTTTTATTTTTTGTTCCAGTATTTTTACTTTGTTCACGATTTTTTCTGGCGAATTCAGCATCATTTAGTATCCCAGTTTCGTCCAACGAAAACTCTCGTACAGAATTATGCCCTCCGATGTTTGATAGATTCATTGATAATCTTTCATTTGACTGAACCCGGATATTCTCTATGCTATGGTCTTCATCCGATTCTATATTTTTTGTACCATGATTTTTTATTTGAACTAATCTTCTTTGGGTGTCAATTTCTCCCGTACTTTCATCAATAATACTGAAATCGCGGTGCTCTCTTCTCATAGTAACTTTATTGAAAATATCAGATTCTGAAACTTCATCTAAATCTGGATGGGGTGTATGACTGTTTAATGAATTTATTGGTTTATTAGAGCCAAACTTATCTTCTGTACTTGATTTGTGTTCAATTATCGCTTTATAATATTGACCAAATATCGTGTATTTTGTTTTTCCATTTTTATTTTTTGTTCCAGTATTTTTACTTTGTTCACGATTTTTTCTGGCGAATTCAGCATCATTTAGTATCCCAGTTTCGTCCAACGAAAACTCTCGTACAGAATTATGCCCTCCGATGTTTGATAGATTCATTGATAATCTTTCATTTGACTGAACTCGGATATTCTCTATGCTATGGTCTTCATCCGATTCTATATTTTTTGTACCATTATTGTTTTTTTGAAATAATCTACTTTGGGTGTCAATTTCTCCTGTACTTTCATCATTAACTTCATCTAAATCTGGATGGGGTGTATGACTGTTTAATAAATTTATTGGTTTATTAGAGCCAAACTTATCTTCTGTAATTGATTTGTGTTCAATTATCGTTTTATAATATTGACCAAATATCGTGTATTTTGTTTTTCCATTTTGATTTTTTGTTCCAGTATTCTTACTTTGTTCACGATTTTTTCTGGCAAATTCAGCATCATTTAGTATCCCAGTTTCGTCCAACGAAAACTCTCGTACAGAATTATGCCCTCCGATGTTTGATAGATTCATTGATAATCTTTCATTTGACTGAACTCGGATATTCTCTATGCTATGGTCTTCATCCGATTCTATATTTTTTGTACCATTATTGTTTTTTTGAACTAATCTTCTTTGGGTGTCAATTTCTCCCGTACTTTCATCAATAATACTGAAATCGCGGTACTCTCTTCTCATAGTAACTTTATTGAAAATATCAGATTCTGAAACTTCAGCTAAATCTGGATGGAGTGTATGACTGTTTAATAAATTTATTGGTTTATTAGAGCCAAACTTATCTTCTGTAATTGATTTGTGTTCAATTATCGTTTTATAATATTGACCAAATATCGTGTATTTTGTTTTTCCATTTTGATTTTTTGTTCCAGTATTTTTACTTTGTTCACGATTTTTTCTGGCAAATTCAGCATCATTTAGTATCCCAGTTTCGTCCAACGAAAACTCTCGTACAGAATTATGCCCTCCGATGTTTGATAGATTCATTGATAATCTTTCATTTGACTGAACTCGGATATTCTCTATGCTATGGTCTTCATCCGATTCTATATTTTTTGTACCATTATTGTTTTTTTGAACTAATCTTCTTTGGGTGTCAATTTCTCCCGTACTTTCATCAATAATACTGAAATCGCGGTACTCTCTTCTCATAGTAACTTTATTGAAAATATCAGATTCTGAAACTTCAGCTAAATCTGGATGGAGTGTATGACTGTTTAATAAATTTATTGGTTTATTAGAGCCAAACTTATCTTCTGTACTTGATTTGTGTTCAATTATCGCTTTATAATATTGACCAAATATCGTGTATTTTGTTTTTCCATTTTTATTTTTTGTTCCAGTATTTTTACTTTGTTCACGATTTTTTCTGGCAAATTCAGCATCATTTAGTATCCCAGTTTCGTCCAACGAAAACTCTCGTACAGAATTATGCCCTCCGATGTTTGATAGATTCATTGATAATCTTTCATTTGACTGAACTCGGATATTCTCTATGCTATGGTCTTCATCCGATTCTATATTTTTTGTACCATTATTGTTTTTTTGAAATAATCTTCTTTGGGTGTCAATTTCTCCTGTACTTTCATCATTAACTTCATCTAAATCTGGATGGGGTGTATGACTGTTTAATAAATTTATTGGTTTATTAGAGCCAAACTTATCTTCTGTAATTGATTTGTGTTCAATTATCGTTTTATAATATTGACCAAATATCGTGTATTTTGTTTTTCCATTTTTATTTTTTGTTCCAGTATTCTTACTTTGTTCACGATTTTTTCTGGCGAATTCAGCATCATTTAGTATCCCAGTTTCGTCCAACGAAAACTCTCGTACAGAATTATGCCCTCCGATGTTTGATAGATTCATTGATAATCTTTCATTTGACTGAACTCGGATATTCTCTATGCTATGGTCTTCATCCGATTCTATATTTTTTGTACCATTATTGTTTTTTTGAACTAATCTTCTTTGGGTGTCAATTTCTCCCGTACTTTCATCAATAATACTGAAATCGCGGTACTCTCTTCTCATAGTAACTTTATTGAAAATATCAGATTCTGAAACTTCAGCTAAATCTGGATGGAGTGTATGACTGTTTAATAAATTTATTGGTTTATTAGAGCCAAACTTATCTTCTGTACTTGATTTGTGTTCAATTATCGCTTTATAATATTGACCAAATATCGTGTATTTTGTTTTTCCATTTTTATTTTTTGTTCCAGTATTTTTACTTTGTTCACGATTTTTTCTGGCAAATTCAGCATCATTTAGTATCCCAGTTTCGTCCAACGAAAACTCTCGTACAGAATTATGCCCTCCGATGTTTGATAGATTCATTGATAATCTTTCATTTGACTGAACTCGGATATTCTCTATGCTATGGTCTTCATCCGATTCTATATTTTTTGTACCATTATTGTTTTTTTGAAATAATCTACTTTGGGTGTCAATTTCTCCTGTACTTTCATCATTAACTTCATCTAAATCTGGATGGGGTGTATGACTGTTTAATAAATTTATTGGTTTATTAGAGCCAAACTTATCTTCTGTAATTGATTTGTGTTCAATTATCGTTTTATAATATTGACCAAATATCGTGTATTTTGTTTTTCCATTTTTATTTTTTGTTCCAGTATTCTTACTTTGTTCACGATTTTTTCTGGCAAATTCAGCATCATTTAGTATCCCAGTTTCGTCCAACGAAAACTCTCGTACAGAATTATGCCCTCCGATGTTTGATAGATTCATTGATAATCTTTCATTTGACTGAACTCGGATATTCTCTATGCTATGGTCTTCATCCGATTCTATATTTTTTGTACCATTATTGTTTTTTTGAAATAATCTTCTTTGGGTGTCAATTTCTCCTGTACTTTCATCATTAACTTCATCTAAATCTGGATGGGGTGTATGACTGTTTAATAAATTTATTGGTTTATTAGAGCCAAACTTATCTTCTGTAATTGATTTGTGTTCAATTATCGTTTTATAATATTGACCAAATATCGTGTATTTTCCATTTTTATTTTTTGTTCCAGTATTTTTACTTTGTTCACGATTTTTTCTGGCAAATTCAGCATCATTTAGTATCCCAGTTTCGTCCAACGAAAACTCTCGTACAGAATTATGCCCTCCGATGTTTGATAGATTCATTGATAATCTTTCATTTGACTGAACTCGGATATTCTCTATGCTATGGTCTTCATCCGATTCTATATTTTTTGTACCATGATTTTTTATTTGAACTAATCTTCTTTGGGTGTCAATTTCTCCCGTACTTTCATCAATAATACTGAAATCGCGGTGCTCTCTTCTCATAGTAACTTTATTGAAAATATCAGATTCTGAAACTTCATCTAAATCTGGATGGGGTGTATGACTGTTTAATGAATTTATTGGTTTATTAGAGCCAAACTTATCTTCTGTAATTGATTTGTGTTCAATTATCGTTTTATAATATTGACCAAATATCGTGTATTTTGTTTTTCCATTTTGATTTTTTGTTCCAGTATTTTTACTTTGTTCACGATTTTTTCTGGCAAATTCAGCATCATTCAGAATCCCAGTTTCGTCCAACGAAAACTCTCGTACAGAATTATGCCCTCCGATGTTTGATAGATTCATTGATAATCTTTCATTTGACTGAACTCGGATATTCTCTATGCTATGGTCTTCATCCGATTCTATATTTTTTGTACCATTATTGTTTTTTTGAACTAATCTTCTTTGGGTGTCAATTTCTCCCGTACTTTCATCAATAATACTGAAATCGCGGTACTCTCTTCTCATAGTAACTTTATTAAAAATATCAGATTCTGAAACTTCAGCTAAATCTGGATGGAGTGTATGACTGTTTAATAAATTTATTGGTTTATTAGAGCCAAACTTATCTTCTGGACTTGATTTGTGTTCAATTATCGCTTTATAATATTGACCAAATATCGTGTATTTTGTTTTTCCATTTTTATTTTTTGTTCCAGTATTTTTACTTTGTTCACGATTTTTTCTGGCAAATTCAGCATCATTTAGTATCCCAGTTTCGTCCAACGAAAACTCTCGTACAGAATTATGCCCTCCGATGTTTGATAGATTCATTGATAATCTTTCATTTGACTGAACTCGGATATTCTCTATGCTATGGTCTTCATCCGATTCTATATTTTTTGTACCATTATTGTTTTTTTGAAATAATCTTCTTTGGGTGTCAATTTCTCCTGTACTTTCATCATTAACTTCATCTAAATCTGGATGGGGTGTATGACTGTTTAATAAATTTATTGGTTTATTAGAGCCAAACTTATCTTCTGTAATTGATTTGTGTTCAATTATCGTTTTATAATATTGACCAAATATCGTGTATTTTGTTTTTCCATTTTTATTTTTTGTTCCAGTATTCTTACTTTGTTCACGATTTTTTCTGGCAAATTCAGCTTCATTTAGTATCCCAGTTTCGTCCAACGAAAACTCTTGTACAGAATTATGCCCTCCGATGTTTGATAGATTCATTGATAATCTTTCATTTGACTGAACTCGGATATTCTCTATGCTATGGTCTTCATCCGATTCTATATTTTTTGTACCATTATTGTTTTTTTGAAATAATCTTCTTTGGGTGTCAATTTCTCCTGTACTTTCATCATTAACTTCATCTAAATCTGGATGGGGTGTATGACTGTTTAATAAATTTATTGGTTTATTAGAGCCAAACTTATCTTCTGTAATTGATTTGTGTTCAATTATCGTTTTATAATATTGACCAAATATCGTGTATTTTGTTTTTCCATTTTTATTTTTTGTTCCAGTATTCTTACTTTGTTCACGATTTTTTCTGGCGAATTCAGCATCATTTTGTATCCCAGTTTTGTCCAACGAAAACTCTCGTACAGAATTATGCCCTCCGATGTTTGATAGATTCATTGATAATCTTTCATGTGACTGAACTCGGATATTCTCTATGCTATGGTCTTCATCCGATTCTGGATTTTTTGTACCATTATTGTTTTTTTGAACTAATCTTCTTTGGGTGTCAATTTCTCCCGTACTTTCATCAATAATACTGAAATCGCGGTACTCTCTTCTCATAGTAACTTTATTAAAAATATGAGATTCTGAAACTTCATCTAAATCTGGATGGGGTGTATGACTGTTTAATAAATTTATTGGTTTATTAGAGCCAAACTTAGTTTCTGTACTTGATTTGTGTTCAATTATCGCTTTATAATATTGACCAAATATCGTGTATTTTGTTTTTCCATTTTTATTTTTTGTTCCAGTATTTTTACTTTGTTCACGATTTTTTCTGGCGAATTCAGCATCATTTAGTATCCCAGTTTCGTCCAACGAAAACTCTCGTACAGAATTATGCCCTCCGATGTTTGATAGATTCATTGATAATCTTTCATTTGACTGAACTCGGATATTCTCTATGCTATGGTCTTCATCCGATTCTATATTTTTTGTACCATTATTGTTTTTTTGAAATAATCTACTTTGGGTGTCAATTTCTCCTGTACTTTCATCATTAACTTCATCTAAATCTGGATGGGGTGTATGACTGTTTAATAAATTTATTGGTTTATTAGAGCCAAACTTATCTTCTGTAATTGATTTGTGTTCAATTATCGTTTTATAATATTGACCAAATATCGTGTATTTTGTTTTTCCATTTTGATTTTTTGTTCCAGTATTCTTACTTTGTTCACGATTTTTTCTGGCAAATTCAGCATCATTTAGTATCCCAGTTTCGTCCAACGAAAACTCTCGTACAGAATTATGCCCTCTGATGTTTGATAGATTCATTGATAATCTTTCATTTGACTGAACTCGGATATTCTCTATGCTATGGTCTTCATCCGATTCTATATTTTTTGTACCATGATTTTTTATTTGAACTAATCTTCTTTGGGTGTCAATTTCTCCCGTACTTTCATCAATAATACTGAAATCGCGGTGCTCTCTTCTCATAGTAACTTTATTGAAAATATCAGATTCTGAAACTTCATCTAAATCTGGATGGGGTGTATGACTGTTTAATGAATTTATTGGTTTATTAGAGCCAAACTTATCTTCTGTAATTGATTTGTGTTCAATTATCGTTTTATAATATTGACCAAATATCGTGTATTTTGTTTTTCCATTTTGATTTTTTGTTCCAGTATTTTTACTTTGTTCACGATTTTTTCTGGCAAATTCAGCATCATTCAGAATCCCAGTTTCGTCCAACGAAAACTCTCGTACAGAATTATGCCCTCCGATGTTTGATAGATTCATTGATAATCTTTCATTTGACTGAACTCGGATATTCTCTATGCTATGGTCTTCATCCGATTCTATATTTTTTGTACCATTATTGTTTTTTTGAAATAATCTTCTTTGGGTGTCAATTTCTCCTGTACTTTCATCATTAACTTCATCTAAATCTGGATGGGGTGTATGACTGTTTAATAAATTTATTGGTTTATTAGAGGCAAACTTATCTTCTGTAATTGATTTGTGTTCAATTATCGTTTTATAATATTGACCAAATATTGTGTATTTTGTTTTTCCATTTTTATTTTTTGTTCCAGTATTCTTACTTTGTTCAAGATTTTTTCTGGCAAATTCAGCATCATTTAGAGTACTTTGGGTGTCAATTTCTCCTGTACTTTCATCATTAACTTCATCTAAATCTGGATGGGGTGTATGACTGTTTAATAAATTTATTGGTTTATTAGAGCCAAACTTATCTTCTGTAATTGATTTGTGTTCAATTATCGTTTTATAATATTGACCAAATATCGTGTATTTTGTTTTTCCATTTTGATTTTTTGTTCCAGTATTCTTACTTTGTTCACGATTTTTTTTGGCAAATTCAGCATCATTTAGTATCCCAGTTTCGTCCAACGAAAACTCTCGTACAGAATTATGCCCTCCGATGTTTGATAGATTCATTGATAATCTTTCATTTGACTGAACTCGGATATTCTCTATGCTATGGTCTTCATCCGATTCTATATTTTTTGTACCATTATTGTTTTTTTGAACTAATCTTCTTTGGGTGTCAATTTCTCCCGTACTCTCATCAATAATACTGAAATCGCGGTACTCTCTTCTCATAGTAACTTTATTGAAAATATCAGATTCTGAAACTTCAGCTAAATCTGGATGGAGTGTATGACTGTTTAATAAATTTATTGGTTTATTAGAGCCAAACTTATCTTCTGTACTTGATTTGTGTTCAATTATCGCTTTATAATATTGACCAAATATCGTGTATTTTGTTTTTCCATTTTTATTTTTTGTTCCAGTATTTTTACTTTGTTCACGATTTTTTCTGGCAAATTCAGCATCATTTAGTATCCCAGTTTCGTCCAACGAAAACTCTCGTACAGAATTATGCCCTCCGATGTTTGATAGATTCATTGATAATCTTTCATTTGACTGAACTCGGATATTCTCTATGCTATGGTCTTCATCCGATTCTATATTTTTTGTACCATTATTGTTTTTTTGAAATAATCTTCTTTGGGTGTCAATTTCTCCTGTACTTTCATCATTAACTTCATCTAAATCTGGATGGGGTGTATGACTGTTTAATAAATTTATTGGTTTATTAGAGCCAAACTTATCTTCTGTACTTGATTTGTGTTCAATTATCGCTTTATTATATTGACCAAATATCGTGTATTTTGTTTTTCCATTTTTATTTTTTGTTCCAGTATTTTTACTTTGTTCACGATTTTTTCTGGCAAATTCAGCATTAGTTAGTATCCCAGTTTCGTCCAACGAAAACTCTCGTACAGAATTATGCCCTCCGATGTTTGATAGATTCATTGATAATCTTTCATTTGACTGAACTCGGATATTCTCTATGCAATGGTCTTCATCCGATTCTATATTTTTTGTACCATTATTGTTTTGTTGAAATAATCTACTTTGGGTGTCAATTTCTCCTGTACTTTCATCATTAACTTCATCTAAATCTGGATGGGGTGTATGACTGTTTAATAAATTTATTGGTTTATTAGAGCCAAACTTATCTTCTGTACTTGATTTGTGTTCAATTATCGCTTTATAATATTGACCAAATATCGTGTATTTTGTTTTTCCATTTTTATTTTTTGTTCCAGTATTTTTACTTTGTTCACGATTTTTTCTGGCAAATTCAGCATTAGTTAGTATCCCAGTTTCGTCCAACGAAAACTCTCGTACAGAATTATGCCCTCCGATGTTTGATAGATTCATTGATAATCTTTCATTTGACTGAACTCGGATATTCTCTATGCAATGGTCTTCATCCGATTCTATATTTTTTGTACCATTATTGTTTTTTTGAAATAATCTACTTTGGGTGTCAATTTCTCCTGTACTTTCATCATTAACTTCATCTAAATCTGGATGGGGTGTATGACTGTTTAATAAATTTATTGGTTTATTAGAGCCAAACTTATCTTCTGTAATTGATTTGTGTTCAATTATCGTTTTATAATATTGACCAAATATCGTGTATTTTGTTTTTCCATTTTTATTTTTTGTTCCAGTATTTTTACTTTGTTCACGATTTTTTCTGGCAAATTCAGCATCATTTAGTATCCCAGTTTCGTCCAACGAAAACTCTCGTACAGAATTATGCCCTCCGATGTTTGATAGATTCATTGATAATCTTTCATTTGACTGAACTCGGATATTCTCTATGCTATGGTCTTCATCCGATTCTATATTTTTTGTACCATTATTGTTTTTTTGAAATAATCTTCTTTGGGTGTCAATTTCTCCTGTACTTTCATCATTAACTTCATCTAAATCTGGATGGGGTGTATGACTGTTTAATAAATTTATTGGTTTATTAGAGCCAAACTTATCTTCTGTAATTGATTTGTGTTCAATTATCGTTTTATAATATTGACCAAATATCGTGTATTTTGTTTTTCCATTTTTATTTTTTGTTCCAGTATTTTTACTTTGTTCACGATTTTTTCTGGCAAATTCAGCATCATTTAGAGTACTTTGGGTGTCAATTTCTCCTGTACTTTCATCATTAACTTCATCTAAATCTGGATGGGGTGTATGACTGTTTAATAAATTTATTGGTTTATTAGAGCCAAACTTATCTTCTGTAATTGATTTGTGTTCAATTATCGTTTTATAATATTGACCAAATATCGTGTATTTTGTTTTTCCATTTTTATTTTTGTTCCAGTATTCTTACTTTGTTCACGATTTTTTCTGGCGAATTCAGCATCATTTAGTATCCCAGTTTCGTCCAACGAAAACTCTCGTACAGAATTATGCCCTCCGATGTTTGATAGATTCATTGATAATCTTTCATTTGACTGAACTCGGATATTCTCTATGCTATGGTCTTCATCCGATTCTATATTTTTTGTACCATTATTGTTTTTTTGAACTAATCTTCTTTGGGTGTCAATTTCTCCCGTACTCTCATCAATAATACTGAAATCGCGGTACTCTCTTCTCATAGTAACTTTATTGAAAATATCAGATTCTGAAACTTCAGCTAAATCTGGATGGAGTGTATGACTGTTTAATAAATTTATTGGTTTATTAGAGCCAAACTTATCTTCTGTACTTGATTTGTGTTCAATTATCGCTTTATAATATTGACCAAATATCGTGTATTTTGTTTTTCCATTTTTATTTTTTGTTCCAGTATTTTTACTTTGTTCACGATTTTTTCTGGCAAATTCAGCATTAGTTAGTATCCCAGTTTCGTCCAACGAAAACTCTCGTACAGAATTATGCCCTCCGATGTTTGATAGATTCATTGATAATCTTTCATTTGACTGAACTCGGATATTCTCTATGCTATGGTCTTCATCCGATTCTATATTTTTTGTACCATCATTGTTTTTTTGAAATAATCTTCTTTGGGTGTCAATTTCTCCTGTACTTTCATCATTAACTTCATCTAAATCTGGATGGGGTGTATGACTGTTTAATAAATTTATTGGTTTATTAGAGCCAAACTTATCTTCTGTACTTGATTTGTGTTCAATTATCGCTTTATTATATTGACCAAATATCGTGTATTTTGTTTTTCCATTTTTATTTTTTGTTCCAGTATTTTTACTTTGTTCACGATTTTTTCTGGCAAATTCAGCATTAGTTAGTATCCCAGTTTCGTCCAACGAAAACTCTCGTACAGAATTATGCCCTCCGATGTTTGATAGATTCATTGATAATCTTTCATTTGACTGAACTCGGATATTCTCTATGCAATGGTCTTCATCCGATTCTATATTTTTTGTACCATTAATGTTTTGTTGAAATAATCTACTTTGGGTGTCAATTTCTCCTGTACTTTTATCATTAACTTCATCTAAATCTGGATGGAGTGTATGACTGTTTAATAAATTTATTGGTTTATTAGAGCCAAAATTATCTTCTGTACTTGATTTGTCTTCAAGTATCGCTTTATAATATTGACCAAATATCGTGTATTTTGTTTTTCCATTTTTATTTTTTGTTCCAGTATTTTTACTTTGTTCACGATTTTTTCTGGCAAATTCAGCATCATTTAGTATCCCAGTTTCGTCCAACGAAAACTCTCGTACAGAATTATGCCCTCCGATGTTTGATAGATTCATTGATAATCTTTCATTTGACTGAACTCGGATATTCTCTATGCTATGGTCTTCATCCGATTCTATATTTTTTGTACCATTATTGTTTTTTTGAAATAATCTACTTTGGGTGTCAATTTCTCCTGTACTTTCATCAATAATACTGAAATCGCGGTACTCTCTTCTCATAGTAACTTTAT